>CAAHFI010842248.1:0-10235 GCA_900893395.1 Euglena gracilis
GTATTGGTGTAACTGGGATATGGGCCTCCATGGCCCTTGCCGTAGTGGCAATACAGCTGTCTTGGCTTTTGTGTCCTTCGGGTTTTTCTGACCACTGTCTGCCAAGGTCTGTGGCTGTCACTGGGTGGGTTTTTTGAAACTTTTTCTGCGGGGGATGGACAGCCACGGATCGCCACGGTTGCACTGCGCCGTCAGGTCGTCCAGCTGTAGCGGCAGGCAGTTCTTGTTGTTCAGCGATGCTCTTCGTGTTGGTAATTGCAATTTTCATTGAAGTCTTCAATATGTCAACAAATTCTGATTTGATATTCTCTACGAGCGAAGTTCCTTTCTTCCGGGTTGTCGAAGGGCATATTAAGAATCAGCCAACTCCGGCGAAAAAAGGCACAAAGCGGGACCTCCTAACCCAACGCACCAGAACAATTCAAACAACACCGCCGGCGAGCAAGACATGGCCTCACAAGGGCAAAGTGGGGAGCCCGAGGTGTCCTCCATCACAGCCCCCCAGCCTTATGCACTCCGGGGACCTTTAAGGGCAGGTCGTGCTCCCTCGAGGCAAGCCGACCAGGGAGGAAGGGACATCGAGTGCGAAGCACAAGGACATTGTGAGCCTAAACCCCTACCCATGTCCGGAAATTTGTGCTCAAACGCCCTCGATCAGAAGATGGGGGCAAGGTGCCAGGCCAGCGCCATAGTCGCCACGTCGGAGACAACCGCCGGCGAGCAAGGCATGGCCTCACAATGGCAAAGTGCGGAGCCCGAGGTGTCGTGAGATCCTGCTTTTTTTCTGGGCTGTTTGTTCATGGGTTGCTTCTTCTTACTGCGTGTTTGTTGCCGGAGGTGGCGCACCCCCTCGCCCCAGGCGTCCGGTGCGGTATTCTGAACTCGAAGCGTTTTTCAGGCGGGCGGGCGTGCTCTCCCTGCCCTTGTTCTTCGCCCTCCTGGCCACTTCCTCCTGGATGCCTAAAGGTCCCCGGTGTGCATAAGGCTAAGACCACTCGGGTGTCGAACTTCGGTTGGGTGAGATTTTTTGTGCCAGGTTTTCGAGGTTTTCAGCCGCGATTCGCAAATAGTGGGACGTAAAACTTTTTAAATCTTTCCACTTGCCCATCTGGCACACTTCTTCCGAATCAACACCCAAAGACTTGAAGAACGTGACACCTGCACCCCTTGTGCTGTGTGCCCCATAAAGGGCAGGGATACCCTGCTGCAACAAAAAACGTTTCGTGAGACCATTGACGGAATTTGGCTTCAAAGCGTGAAAGGGGGGCTGAAGAGAAAGGAAGACCGGTCCTCCATTTGCACCCATATGGGCTGTACGCCTCACATACTCCACCAATAAATGCACTGGACTAATGTGTACATGTGAATTTAGAGAGGTTAATTGCCCCCACTGATGGAATTTCCAACCCTTTATTCTAACATTTACAAAAAACTTGTCATGAATTGCGAAACATGTCCGATCTAAAGAAGCCAAATCCCCACCACGGAATAAAGAAAATAAACGTAAAACAACAATGAGTCGTAAGCGAAGGTCAGGTAAGGGCAAGGTATGCAGGGGGGCATCTTCAGCAGCCAGTCTTTGCACAATTGGGGTGCAGTCCCAAAAATCTGCACACTTTTGCACAGATGATGACCATTTCTTTCTCACTGGCTGAAGTATTTGTTCAAACCTCAGACTCAAGCATCCTGGTATTAACAGACAGGCACTATAAGAGTTTCTGGCCTGTGACACTGAAAACTGAAAAGAAATTGGATGCCCTGTACAATGTCCAGTGGGGTGGCTGAGGGGGGGGTGCAAACCCATGTCCTCCATGACGGCATACAAAAGCTGAAAAGAGGAGTTGTAACGGTCTGAACCTTTTAACTGCTGGAAATAAAGTGGAATGTTGGAAGGGTTGACCTTCTGTTGTTCCAACTTCCCCCTGATAACACTGTGCAGGCTGGGGGTAATTTTGGCTTGGGCATGAAGTGTTGCAAGAAAATTGAAAAGAATGCCCTCCTGGGGGGGTATGACCAGACACTTTGAGAGTTGTACTCTCATTTTGATTAACAGGGGCCACCATGGTGCTGAAGCCCAAAAGGGGCAAATGAAAAGACAGATGATCTGAGGATTTTTTCTCAACCTGTGTAACCAGTTTGGAATAATTTTCTAGGGGGGGTTGCCCAGACATGAGTCATGTCTTGCAGGGGGCAATTTAGGGCAACTACCCTGAAAGCTTTATGGTGTGGCGATCGACAAATGAAATTTGGAAACCTGGAATTCCCTGGACTTGCACAGCAGCCCACTGTTTGCTGAACATCGTTTTTGAAATGACAGATGATCCTTTGGAAAAGATGATGGTTTAGGGTGTAATCCCCTGGGTCCAGGGTCCACCTGGACAAGCTGTCTGCCTGCATTTGCTGTCTTGGTACCCACTGAACCCGAATTTGAACTTGATTTTTCACTGCCCAGATTAATAGGGGGCGAATAATGTCGTTCAGGGCTTGTACCGTCCCCCTCGTTTGCTGAGGTAGCTTGCAGCTACTTGATTGTCTACTTGAAGGACCACTGACTCCCCTGGTTTGGTTAAGGATAAAATTGTGCCCCGGCAGCTGAGATCTCCTTCAAATTTACGTGCCATCCCTGATTGCTTCTCCAAAAATTGTGCAGGTTTTGCCCAGCATTTAGATCCAGGCTCCCTCACCCCTGAGCGGAACTGTCTGAATACAATTTTGTGTTGGGCTGAGCCAAAAATGGTCCTCCGTGGGTCTCTGCAAGAAGAGGCTTCAGTGACGAAATCTGATCCTTTACTGATTGGGGAACGGGTACCTGATAATCCCAGCTGTGGGTTTGATGAAGGTCCACAAAATCTTTGCGGGTGTTGGTGAATGCCCTTAAAAAAGGGAGGGGGGGTGAGGTTTGAACGAATTTGACCCAGAGTTGCAGCCATTATTTGACAAGTGAGGTGACTTGCAACCAAAAACCTTCAATTTCTTTTATTAGGATTTTTACGTTTTTGAGGTGGGACTTGAAGTTTTCCTTCTGCCAAATTTATCACAGCGCCCAGGTGGGGAATGAATTGACTGGGGAGCACCAAACTTTTGGTGATCTTGATTTTGACACCTGCTGCCATCAGGTCTTGGACCATGACAGTCAGATGTTTTTGCATTATATGCGAGGATTTGGCCAAAATCAGTGTATTGTCGAGATATACAAAGGCTATAATGCCCTTGTTGTGCCACAATTTTTCCAGACGTTTCATGAATTGCATGAACAGGAATGGTAAATTGCTGAATCCAAAGCTGGTTGACTGGAACTCCCACACCGTTTCCCCCACCTGAAGATGTAAATATTGCTGAAGGAGAGGGTGCAGGAGGAGATAGAAGTAATGCATCCTTGAGGTCTAATCCCCCCCAACCAACCCTGCCGCAGGTAGGGGAAAACTGATGACAGGGTGGTCAGTTTGAATGGGGGGGGGGGCTGTGAAGAATGTGTTCAGTTCTTTGCAATTTGTGATCAAACGACGTTTGAAGGTGTCCTTTTCCTGCTTTGAAATGATGAACCAAGGCACCAAGTGCCTGGACACAGCCCCTGGAGGTAGATTTCTGACTGCAACCTGATGATTCGTAATCCCTCAAAATCTTGTGTGTCAAACCAATTTCTTCTGTCCCATAGGATCTTGTGCTTTTTGACAGGTTTGGGAGTAATGGAGAATCTGGTTGAATGCCTTCCTGTAGAATTCGAAAGAGAAAAGGGTTAACATGTATTCTCCACAGGTCAGACCTTAAAGTAGTCTTTGGGGCATGGGGGTGTCACCCCACTGTTTATGTCCGCACTGAATCATGTGCTTTAGAGGATATGTTGGATGACAAATCTGCAGACTTTTGGGACCAACCATGGGTGTTGGTTCTCCTATGGAGTCTGGCTGGCCAGCTGGATGTTCCTCCACGTCCACGACCCTTGATTCCATAGAATCTGCCTTTGCCCAGGCTCTTCCCCCGCCATTGGGATGGGTATGAGTTGCCACGGCTCCTGTTGAGGGGCAGACTGCCCTTGCTACCTTTTGTTCTCAAATGTCCCAACCTGTGCGGATGGGGAAATGCGACTCGGAGCACTTAGGGGTAATGGTTGTGCTACCTTCTCCATTGATGTTTTGGACCGTTCTGTCCACTTGCAAATCCGCTGAAGTGAATAAAACGTTGCTGAACTCCATCACAGCACCAGGAATGCTCCTGCGCTTTCTTTCACGTAGTAGTTGAATTTCGGTCTCTGCCAAATACTAAAACAATTGTTGACACAGGTGATGATAAAAAGTGTCCTCTTGCTGCAGCAGAATGGGGTGCAAGGTGGCCAGCGGGCGCATGGTGTTCAGTATACGTTGTCGCACACACTTCATAATTTTTTCACAATAGAGCGACCATCCGCTTGAGGGTTGTTGTTCTCTGCCTGCTGTTTCAGTCCGGAAAATACTGGGACGTCGATTAAGACATGCCTCATATCCAGGCGTTCACCTTGCTGTGCCTTCTGGACAAAGAGTGCCAGGTCCGCTGGCAGCTGCAGAGATGGTGCCTCCCAAGCAGTCGTTCTTCTTCGTCCGCCTCTTTGCCTTCGGCCTCTGTGTCCATTGCATCGCCTGCGCCATGGCTTCTGGCGGCAGGGCGTGTTCCCGACGCAGCTTCCCCGTTAAGTTCTTGCGCCCAGACGTGGGAGAGATGGAAAACCACGTCGCACACTTGTCCGGTAACTTTGCTAGGGCCATGTCCACGTTGGCCACCAAGACGACGCTGTACAGGAAGGAGCTCAAGTAGTCAACAAAGTTTGCGCTGACCAATGCCATCCCCGTAAGCCTTCGAATAGCTCTTGCGCAACTCGTCGAGGTCCATCCCCCGCCGTTCCACACTTGTCCCACTTGCAGCACGCCTTGAAGCTTCTCCAACGATGTGGTCTTCAGCAATTCACGTACTTCACCGGGGTCCAGGAACGGACGTCCCCAGGCCTCGTTGTAGACGCTCTCGCCTGTGGCACACAACGCGTCAGGTGCGATTGATGTCCACATGTTTGCTTCACAGAGTCCTCTTTTGGCAAGCAAAAAGTGAATGGTGACGAGGTCAGGATGGTGAGTGGCACGGGTAGAACGGCCAAATTGCCATCTCCACGCGATTACTCAACATTCTTCGTACGTACTTCTTCGCTGTTTCCAAATGATCACTCCAACTCGTCCAACCCAGTGTCCCAGACTTGTGAATCCCTCCTGATTACGCAACGAGTAAGCAGAGGTACTTGTATATACTTCCCATCCCCAATAAATACAGTGCCATGCAAATATATTAATGCCACCAGGGTACGGCTGTGGTGGGGTGTATGGGTACGGCTGGGGGGGGGACGGTAGTTGTTTTGTATGGCAGCAATGACTGCAGCTTGGCAGGTTTTGTTTCCACTGCCAATCCTCCGTGCCCATGCCGATCCCCCTGTAAGATACGGGCTTGGGATCCTGTAAGATACGGGCAGGAGTGGCTGTGGATTTGGAGGCAGGCTGAGCTGTGGGCTTGGGTTCGGGGATGTTCCTTGGCTTCTTTGATGCTTTCCGCGTTTCTTCTGACTTCGCTTGGGAGGTGGGTGCATCCGGTGGTACTGCCGCACAATTTTCATCCCCATCTCCACTTGGATGACCCGATTGGCTTGCCCTTGGCTGGGCATATGGGGGAAATCCGTTTTACAGTGGCCCAGCTCGCCACAAAACCAGCAGGTGACAGGGGGAAATCCTCCCCAATCGTTCTTTATTTACAAAAGGGTTCTGCTCTGCTATAACGACGAACCGACCCTTCCCACCCTTCCCTCGCTTCAACAGATGTACCTGTTGAGGAAATCGGCCTCCTCACTCCACAGGAGGAGGTACCGTTCACCTCGGAGTTCCTTCCATAATGAGGCACGGACCCACAAAATGTCCGCATTTGGGAAATGAACAAGCACATGTGACCATTGTTCTTGTTCAAGGCAAATCCTTCGACCAACCTCCAGTGGTTTTGCCACTGAGAATTTTCCCCCATCACTTCAGTCCAATCAGGTACACGGGATGGGAACCAAACCGGCACCCATCCATTTATGGCCACATAAGCAAAGCCATCAACGTCAACACAATTGGCTTGACGATGTGGGTTTTGTCTTTGAGACGTACAAATTTATCCCGCCACCAACCGGGGTTGTATGAAAATGTAATTGTCCTTTTTCTCCAATCAATGCAGTAACATACGGATCCCAGGCTAGTTTATCCCTAACCGGTCGGACATCTAGATATGAACCTTCGATAACCACCTGAACTACCGTTCTCGGGGGATCAGGGGCATGTTGGAAAACAGCGTCAAAAGCATCCAAAAGTCCTTCGGTTGATTGAACCCCATCCAAACCCGGACAGGGTTGATGGATGAGTTCTGGAAATAAAAAAATCAAAAATAACAAACAAGCACTTCCCCCATCATTTTTTTGAAGTGTCGTTTCCATTTCTGGGGTGACCTCTTCCTCCTCCGACTGGGCCGCCTCCTCCTCTGTGGTATTGTCCACTGGAACTTCCACCTGCATCTGTCAAGAGGCATGGAGTTGGACCTCCCCCTCCCCGGGCAACCACTCCAGGCCCCTTTTAACAACTCGTTTCCCCACTTTTCAGGTTGCCGTTGCCGTAAAATCCCTAGAGACATCAAACGGCAACTCTTCTTCAAGACAATACGCCATTACGTCACTATTATACTCCTAGAAAAAAAAGTTCCATCGGTTTCCACTTCGCCTCCTCAAACCCATGCCACTTTTTTAATAAAAACCTTTCTCCCTTAAGGAACTTGTGCTTTAGGATTTTATTCACTAACCAGGTATCTGGGGCACCTTCGGCCTCAGTTACCGTCCGCCGGCGGAAAAATATGGGGATAAGCATATCAGATGGGGGATCCTCCACATACACCTTCAAAGCCTTCCTGTGGTCCTGCATAATATATCCCGGTTTGACTTCAATTAGGTAGAATTGAAATCCCTCTCTTGCATTAACCTTTCAAGGGCCCAGCCAATGGGAATCCAATGTTTTGCCACTATCGGCGGGTCCCAGGTACCACACCAGATTCCCCACCTCTAAAGTCTCCCAACCGTCTAAACCACGCTTTGCCCGAGCACATTGTTTGGCATGCAAATTGTTCATTTTGCCAGCCACAATGAAATCAATCTCTCTTTGCCGAGAGAAAAATGACCTGGCATCTTCACAATCCCATAACGGTTCATAAGGTAAACCACCCAATGAACGGTGTTTGCCGAACAATATTTGAAATGGGCTCCACGGTGTATCATGGATACGATATAGTGCTTGGGGGAGGGCTTCAAACCAATCCAGTTTCTCCACAACCTAAATTCTCTTAAGCCGATCCATTATTTCTTGGTCAGCTGTCTTCTCCATACTGTTCTCCTGGTGATGGTAGGCCTGGGAGTAGGCTTGCCTAATTCCCATCAAGGCACGCATTGTCTGCTACCAACCGGCGACAAAGTGCGAGCCTAAATCGGAGGTAATAATTGGAAGGGACGCCAAAAGGTCTCCAAGCATGCAACAACATTTACTTGGCCACCTTGGCTCCCGTAAATCCTCTTGCTAGGTGGGGGATCGCCACTATGGAATCGGGGTGACAATCCGCACACACTAGCATAGCGTAGCATTGCATAGCATACCAATTCCCCTCCCATTCCACGACTGGCATGCTGAACATGCCAAGGGCCACCGAATACATTACGGCTGGCGGTATGGGTGTAGATTCCACTAAAATCCTGAGACTCGCCGGCCTTCGGCACACTTGGCAAGACCCACAAAGGCTCATGACTACTTTAGCAATTTTCTCGAGCGAGTGAGTAGTCGTCCCAATCATACCTAAGTGACATGCATTCCCATAGCCTTGGGAATCCCACATGCCCTTGTTATGAGTGACGATCCCAAATGAGGTTTTCTTGGAGAGATTTGGGCACACGCTCCTCGAAAAACACTTTGTTACCAGAACCCTTGATATTTTCCGGCCACGGCACCTTTGAATACTGGTTATCCTGAAAAATTGGTGACCAACGGGTCATTTTAAATACCCTTCCTTCCACGACAAATCCCACACAGTACCAGAAGGGATGTGAGATGAATCGGTTGTGGTTTTGTCTGCCCCCCCCCCACCACTCGAACCACCTGAAGACAACAAAGGGGATTCTCGGTGTGCCCCAGGTACCTCAGTGGTAGCTGCGGCAGCAGGTTCAGGGGTTGGAGTCATTGGTGAAGCTGGTATAGGAGTGCGTGTCAATGGAAATTGCTCCCCCCTTGGCCCTTGGACCTCCTCCACCAGACTTGTTTCATTCCGAAAATGGTCAATCCGGGTTGTGAATGAAACAAGTTCTCCTTTTTATCCCTTGGAGGTGTAGGTTGAAACCAAACCCTGGGGCTTCTTTCCTCCAGCTTGTTCTGATTTACTATCCCCCGGTCGTGTGCACCGTCAACCCCCTGTCCGCGGACCCTGTGGTACCTCCACAAATGTATGTGTTGGCTGTGGTTGGCTGGTACATCAACCGTAGCCACATACATTCTGCTTCCTCAACTTTCCATTTTGAATGATTTCCCTCATTTCTTCGGTGTCAAGGGCTGACCTTGAAATGTCCTTCAAGGCTTGGGAGGCCGGGTAAGCCCGTCTTGACAACAAATCGGCTATTGTATTCTCCCGCCCCGTTTACACCCAACCGACAGGTCAAATTTTGGTAAAACCTGATACCACCTAGCCTTTCGCCAAGTGGGACCAATTGGTGTGTCCAGAGCCTCTCTAGCCAGCATTATAGCCTTGTGGTCAGTGACAACCAGGATGGGCTTCAGCCGAATCCATAATTCCCAGTTTTTTAATGCTGGGGTTATGGAAAAAGTCCCCTGATCCCTGGGCACCCAGTTTTTTTTGGCTGCCCGTTAGCTTTTACTCATGAAGGCAACACGTGGACCGTAAAAAAAAACCTCATCCTCCCCGACCAATTGTTCAAGGGTGGGACCAACCGCATAATAGCTGGCATCCACTCTTACAACAAATGGTTTGTCTGGATTAACGTCTTGAAAGATTAACTCGCTGCACAACAGTGATTCCATTTTTTCAAATGCATCAGTGTCGGTTGGTTCCCAGGAAATTCTTTTCTTGGAACCCTTCTTGCCGTTCACTCTTGAAACTTTGAACTTACCCTGAAGGTAAGCGACAATATGGTCGTAATCCTTCACGTAGGAGCTGTAATATTTTTTGAAACCCAGAAAAGCATGTAACCCCGTGATTGTTTTGGGTAGCTCTCATTTTTAAACGACCATCAGCTTCCCAGGGGATGGTTTTCTCCCCCACCACCCAGAACATGACCGAAAAACTCAAATTCTTCTATGAAAGACGACATTTTCTTTTGTCGTCCACAAATCTGTCTTTTCGCAAAACTTCAAGGACTCTTCACAAATCCTTGTCGTGTGCTGCGAGTAGATCCTCAGCAGGGCTCACCCGAGTTCCAATCAAAATGTCGTCGATGTAAGGATCAGCCTCGTCCCGGAAGAGGCGATCCTCCATAATTTGTTGAAACTGCTGGCTTGCATTTTTTAAACCCATAACGTTCAACTTCCACTGAAAAAGACCGTGGGGGGGGTACTACAAAATGTGATGGGCCGGCTTTCCAGGTCCAACGGCTGTTGGTGGAAAGCTTGCCGTACATCCAAGAACGAAAACATCACATTTCACCCTTATTTTACAAGGAGGTCTTCAATTACGGGAAGGGGGTAAGACAGAGGCCTAGTTGGACTGTTAGGCCCCCGCATGTCTACCACTCCCCTCCATTCACCTCCTTTTTTGGCACTGCAAATGTTACGGACAGTCATTCCGAAACTGTTCCCTTGGGAAAACGCTTAGCAAAATTCTGGTCCCACCAGTCCTGTGTGACCTTTTTTTTGCGAGCTTCAAATCTGTCACCGTGTACTAAACCCCCCCCAAATAATAAACCCCCCGGTTTATTATTTGGACAACCGAAGTCGGGGTCCAGGGGGGATTTATTATTTGGGGGGGTTATCATTTGGGCAAAAACTTCGAAGTCAGAATTAGACCCGAAAAGCCTTCCACAGGCTCCAATGGTCACTTTTTTGACATTTTTGGGCTTTTTTGAAAACTCGGTGCTTCTTTTGGCATTTTTTTCTGCACCAATTTGATCCATTTTTTTGTGATTTTTTTGCAACATTTCTGCTAATCTTTGG
>CAAHFI010842441.1:0-17731 GCA_900893395.1 Euglena gracilis
GTGCCGCCTCGCCGGAGTTGGCTGACGATGTGGCTCCGACGTGACGGCTGTGGCGTTTTCTCTTTCCCCTTGGGGGGGTCCCCCCCCTCTGCCCTCCCTGGCCCCTCGAAAAGCGAGTGGACATCCCAGGAATTTGTTGTTCCTAAACCCCCAGACCCTTCAGGTCAGAAGAAATAGAGATTGGTGCTGGATTACCGGTACCTGAACTCCCAAACAAGAGATGACCGCTTTTCGCTCCCCTTGATCGAGGATTTGATCACCAAACAAACGGAAAACCGGTTGTGGTCAATTTTCGATCTGGAGGACGGTTTTTACGAAATGCAACCTGACTCACAACCATACACGGCGTTCGTGACATCCAAGGGTGTGTACCAATGGATGGTACTCCCGATGGGTGTTAAGAATGGCCCAGCCATGTTTCAACGCATGATTCAATGGGTTCTAAGCGACTTACCGTTTATCATTGTGTACATTGATGATGTGTTGGTGTTAACGCCACCACCATCCGCAAAATCGAGTGAGGATATCCTCGACACTCACTTCCACCGTGTTTGCGTGGAATTAACCGCTTTTCAAAAACACGTGCGTTTCGCGAAAGGCGCGAAAAGGCATTTGTTTCGGATACTTATAAAATTTTGCGGTCACGTCCTCAGCAATTGACAGCGTAAATCCGCTCCGAGTAAACTCGAAGCTATTAAGAAATGGACCCCTGAGGTAATCAAAACGATTTCTCACCTCAAAGTATTTTTGGGATTAGCCCAATACTAGGCGATATATATGAAGGACTTCGCGGAAATCGCGGTGCCCCTCACCAAACAGCTCAAAAACAGGGCTGTTGACAACACCAAAGTTATTTGGGATGTCCAAATGCGCGAGGCCCTTGAGAAAATAAAGGTTTTGCTTTTGGAGAATGTTGTCCTCGAAATCGCGGACCCGTATAAACCATATGTCCTGTCAGTCGACAGCAGCGATTACGCTGTTGGCGGAGTTCTTAGCCAGCAAAACGCGGCAAATGAGCTCCGACCTGTGGCTTTCTTCAGCAGAAAGTTACAGGGCGACGACGAAAAAGGTCAAGTCAAGTGGAGTATACGCGAGAAGGAAACCTACGCAATCGTGCTTATACTCCAGAAACTACGAAGCTGGGTCGCCAGCAGCCTCGTCCAGATCCTCATCAAGACAGATCATGAGAGTCTCCAACACTGGTACACCGAGGATTTGAACAAGGCCGGGTCATCGGTCGGAAGGCGATGCAGATGGCATGAGTTCTTGAGTCATTTCAACCTTGTGGTTATTTATACCCCTGGCCGCACACAAAAAGTAGCGGATCCACTCTGTCGGGCCCCTTGGTATTACCCTGGGAACCCGGATGAGGAGACGCGACTTTTCATGGAAGTCAGGAAGCTGACGAGTACGCACGTCGAAACGACGCTGCGGATAATCTTTTGGATTATTTTCCCGTTTCACAACTAATCCTGGTCGCGCCAGTGCGCGGAAGGCGCCGACGTGAAAGCAAGTCTGGACCCCGGCGTATTACGCGCATGGAGTCCCCCTCCCCACTGTTCTTTCTCGAATGGGATTATAGTCTTGATCCGGTGTATGACACCATTGTCACCAGACTTCGTAATGGCGAAGTGCTGGACAATTACACTATTTCACCTTTACGGTTGGTTTTCCTTAATGAATCGGGTTACAAATATTGTATCCCCCAGGACCTGGTTCATGATGTGATTTTGTACTATCACAACCACGGTCACCCTGGGGCCCCCAAACTTCTTTCGTTGGTGGGCCGCAGGTACTGCACAACCCTGAGCGAAAAAGAGCTCTACTCACGCTGTTTGCGAATAGCGCAACGATGTCAAATTTGTCAAGCAGTAAAACCCCGCAGAGGTACACCCCCTGGTACGATGGACTTCTTCCCCGTACACCCTGACATTTTCCCATCCCTCTGCATGGATTTTTTGGAATTAGAACCGTGCAAAGGAACGGACGACAAAATTTACGATTACGTTTTTGTTGTCGTCTGCAGGCTGAGTGGGTACATTGTAGCCATTCCATGCGAGAAGTCAGGGTTGACTGCCCAAAGTTTGGCAGCTATATTTTTGGAGAAATGCATTTGCTTAATGGGTTTACCGAATGAAATCGTGAGTGATTAAGACCATTTGATTTCTTCAAGATTTTTCACCACTTTGTGCGGTTTACTCGGAATCGAGCAGCATTTTTTCATTATATACCGACCCAAAGGCAATGGTAGAGCCGAGGCAGCCGTGAGATCCGTCGAGAATATGCTCCGCCTTTCACTGGCTGCCTCGCACAGCAACTGGATATCAGTGCTACCATGGTCTTTGTTCTTTATCAATACCCTACCAGGGTTGGTTTTACCTCACTCCCCCTATAAACTAGTTTTCGGACGGGACCCTCCGGCCATAGGGGATTTCCCTTCGGAGAGACCCGCCCGAACGAGTGTCAGTTGCGAGACCTGGTTTGCAGAAGTAGAAAATCTACGTTCTGCAGTCCAGAAGCGCGTCACTGATATTCATGCAACCAAACGCAAATCGTTTTTGCAGAATTTCAAGGCACCTGTGTACAGACCCGGTGACCGCGTGTGGGTACGGAATAGCCCTACTCGCATGCAGTCTTCCAAGCTGGACCTCCTCTGGCTCGGCCCCTGTGAAATCCTAGAAAGACTAGGTACCAGCGGACGTTACAAGGTTGCATTACCGAATGGCGTTGAGGACGTTCATATGGACGACTTCGAACCATACCTGTCGCCACCGGTGAGAAACCCATCCCGTGTCTACACTTCAAGCCCCTTTCCAGATTACCTGAGACGGACGATTTTGTAGTCGATAAAATAGTGGATCACAAAATCGACAAAGGTACGCACCTTTGGAAAGTCCGCTGGAAAGGGTATGGGCCCGAGGAGGACACTTGGGAGCCAGCAACCAGTTTTGTTGGGTATGTCCAGCAAGATTGGAAGCTGTGGAACAAGAAGCATAACATTGATGTTTCCATGACAAGTTTTTGAGAACGCATGGGAAACCCATGTTGTTTTCTTCTCTTTTATCATTGATTCTTATCATTCGTTCTTTCCACAGACATTTTAGCAAACAATACTCAAGCCGTTTCCCTTACCAACTTACAACCAACAACCTACACACCCACCGTACCGACCCCGGAGGTATCATGCTGCCCGGTGGAAGGGAGACAGGCGGAAGACCGCCTTACCTCCCCACCACTCATCCTCAACCTGACCAATATGCGTACCGATACGGTACACAGCCACCGGTACGGACTGCGTCTCAGGGAAATCCTGAAGCCAGCAGCAGTGCCAGGTTGACCCAGATGCCCGCGGAAGCGCGGTCATCTCAGCCATCAGGCTCTCGTCACCTCCCACCGTATGTTGGTGTGATGATCCCCCACACGGCGGAGACAATGAACCGGGTGATGCGTATGAGCTCAAACCCGGCCATAGATCAACTCACACAGGTACTGTGGGATGACCACTGCCGTCAGATACTGACCATCGCGAATACCCCTCCAGCCCTGTGGTGTGTGTGCGCCCAGGCGATGATGACTGGTTCGGTGTATTACACTGAACCGGCCACATCAGGATTTGCGGCGGACATTACCATGCGTGACCTGGGCGTGGAAGTCCCGCCGCAGGTAGCACGGCAGATACCGCCAGTTGGCACTTACACCGCACACTTTCGTGCTCACTCCCCTGCATTACCCGAGGAAGAGACAGGGGAAGCACCTGTCCGGAGTGAACTACCACGCGTGAAAGAAAGTATCTTTCGATCCCCTGAGCGCATGCCCCGGCGGAATTACCCTGCGCAGGAGCATGTGTCTCAGTACACCGTCTCTGGGGATTACCCCCAGGAGGCACCAATGCCATGGGATCAGTATGTGTATCCACCACAACCCCACCCTACCATACCTGACCCTATGCCAAGACGTCACGCGGAAGGAAACCCTCCCGCAACGTCTGACAGTGCCCAGAGTGCTCGCCCGCGGGAAGCCGCGGCAGTGCGTTGCGGCACCGGTTCCGCAGGTACGAGATGAACCCGTTAACCCGTGGACTGGCCGGCCGTTCGAGTTCGAGGAGGACCGTCAACAGTATGAATATGCTGTGACGTTCCAACGACAAATTGCACGGCGCCCCCTGTTTCCGCTGGCCAGGGATACCCTGCACGAGCGGAAATGACGCGTGAAGAGCGCCAGCAGTATGATGCTGCTGCGTCGGCTCTCACAGGAGTCCCAGCTCCATCACGATCAGGTCAACCAGTGTGACAACAGGATGTTGCGGTTGCGGAAGCGCCATCAGCACGACCCACCAGCTCTACCGTCGGCAAGCGTGAAAAGCGCAGAAATTCTGACGCCGCAGCCACGGCGCCGCTCGCAAAGGTCGTAAAATCCGCCTGCGGCGATGCACGTCGACGCTGAGGAGGAAGCTCCGACAGCACCAGACGTGAAGGCAGAACGGGCACGTCGGGAAACCCGACCACCCTTACTCTTACTCGAATCGTGGTGACGCTGAGCAGGAATTTGCTCGAACGCCAAGCACGGAATCCGTGACTTACTCTGTGTTTACGCCGGAAGACCCAGAATACTGGGATTACTGGGCGACATTTGAATGGCTGTCCAACACAAAGGGTAAGAGTAAAGAAAGGGCAAGGGTAAAGGAAAAGGTAAAGGCCAGGAGAAAGGTGGGAAAGCCCCACCTGGCAAAGGCGGAAAAGCCGCTTGGCCAGCTCCAGGCAAGGGCGGAAAATCTGCCGGACCCCCAGCAGGAAAAGGAGGAAAAGCCGCAGAACCTTCAAAATCGAAGGATGATGACGTTTCTGTGGTATTCACCTACCTTCAGGAGATCTGGTCGAAGATCGACGAAGATCTCCAGCAGTTTACGCGCGCAAGCAACGTGATCCACCGACCACCGGATGCGGTGCTCGAAGTGGTGCAGAATCGTATGTACGATCACTGCAAAAGATTTCATGCGTTTGAAGGATACCCTCATTCGGATGAAGTTGTCCTGGACCGGATGTCCGGTTTCAGGGAGCTGTGGTTCTGGTTAGGATACCCCTGCCAGAACTTCGGCATCTTTACCGACCGAAACGGTTAGGCGTATATTGACTGTTTGGGAACATGTCCTGACGACGAAACGTTCATAGCACAGTTGAAGGAAATCTTCAACCACATGTATTCCGTCGGAGCACTGGGAATCCAGTGGAAATATTACCCCCTGCCGGAGAAAATCCAAGCTGCGGTAATGTTCACGCGCAACCTCCAAATATTCTTGGACAGCATGTATGGCACGCTGTTCAAGGACCTGGACGTCGACCTCGCGTACCTGTAGCGGTACAAACTGGAACTGCCAGTTTTGCAAGGAAGTTCACATTGTTGACTTCTGGGGTTTCGGAAAAAGCGGAAAACCGCCTCCGACTGCCGAGAATGCCGGCAGCCAGCCGACCAGGAGAATCCTGCATCAGTGCCGAAATCCCCAGATCGGAACGCAAGACCGAAAGGTGCTGAAACAGCACTGGCAGAAAACATTTCTGCTGCAACAGTACTGGCACAGGGCGTGGATTACCTGCGTCCTAGAAGTTTATATTTATTTCCTGGAACACATGACCACTGATGTGGATATCCACAGGAAGTGGTTACCTCGGGGATACACCGAGGTGGACGCCAGACCTTATGACCCAAACCGACGCAGGATGAACCTGCGACCGGACTGGCAGGAGGCAGAAATCGGCCTCTGGGAACACCTGGATACCCAGTTCGGGGATACCCTGGACTGGAAGGAGTTCGAACCTTTCTTCGCAGCACGCGAGGTAAGCCAACCTCGGTATGCGGTCCCATTGCCCTCTTTCCTGGAGGACACAGGAGAGCATGGTATGGGATGGAACCTTCGATCGCAGTGAGAAGACCTCTGCCTAATCAACGACGACGAGCCGCAGCCTCCACCCAGAAGCAGGGTGAGACCGTCGTGGCCGCCCCCATACCCCAACTCTGACAGGAGTGAAAGTATAAGCTTTTACCGCCTGTCGGACGCACAAGGGTGCTACAGGAGCGGAAAAGACCCGCGTTCTGCAGCACAACTACACACCAAAGAATCCCCTCCGGAAGCGGAGGAAGAAGTGAGGATGAACCTCAGTCAGCGGAACCTCCGGCACAGGAAACCCGTACCCCTTGGTCGTGATGCTGGACACTGTGGCAGAAACTGCCCAGCGCCCAGAACCGCCGACAGGTGAAACGACACCTGTGCCACTGTCACCGACCTCACTGGGTACGGCAGGCGTGCCGACCCCTCCGCGGGAAAACCCGCCGGAGACGGTAGCCCACACGCCTGAGGTATAACGCCTCAAGCTCCCTGTTTCAGGGGAAACCCCGTCAACAGAGGAGCCAGCCGAGGAGCCCACCTCAGGTGAAGAAGCTGGGCGGACGCGTACTCGGTGGTTTGTGGTCGCTGATCGCAGTTGTCACTCCACGTGGCACTGCGACCAGTTCTTCCACAGCTGCGGCGGAAACTGCCCAGCCGATGGAAGAAACACCTGACACTGTGGCCATGGTGGAGTATGAACCTCTCCCAACGGCGGCGCCACCGCCAGTGTGGGAAACGACACGGACGGAAGGCGAACAAATAGCAAGGGCAGTGGAGACAACATCAACCGTGTCAGTACAGGATGAACCTGTATCAGCACCGGTAGCGCCACCCGAGGCACAGGATGAACCCGCACCTCAGCGCATATCCACAGCCATGACACCAAAGCATCAAGGCACACGGACACCGGCGCCTGAAAAGCAGGCCGAGCAGGCGTCCATGCCTCTACCGCAGGCTCCACCAGTGCGCCGGCCAAGCCTGCACCCACACCATCCCCCACGGCTACCCCTGGGAAACCCACAGAAGCCGCGAAGGAGCGTGTAGGAAGACCATCCGCTCGGGAAACCCCTGCTGAAGGTCAACGACGCTCGGCGTCGGTTGTTGGCGGCGGCCCCTGGGGTGTGGCGCCGGGCGGGGCCAAAAAAAGACCAATAGCGGAATCTTCTGCTTTGCGGAAGTTCCTAATTTAAGTTCATTGAACTGCCTCTCTGTAGGTGGTTCCAAGCCTGAACACTTCATCCTATCAAGCTGGCAAAGTCTTGTGCATTCAAATATCAAGGGTAAGAAGAGAAAATACACCCCAAAGAGACACCCAGAAAACTGAAGTGTTCATCAACCACTACCAGAAGACCAGAATGCCAGAGTCAGAATACCAAAATGCCAAGGCCAGAAGGATGAATGTCAGTTGGAGGCCGGAAGAAGACCACTCGAAAGTGCAGGAAGTGACAGATTGGAGCTGGAGCAGATGGAGTGTCCGACTTCCAGAAGAAGATTGGAGATCTGCACTGACAGTGTGGGATGGTCAAGAAGAAGAAGAAGAATCAAGGAGTCCAGCTCCAAGCTATAAAGGTGCAGCTGAAGAACCGGAAGTGCCATTGCAGCCATTCAGGAGGAGAAATGTGGTGATGGAGAACCGACCAGATCCAGGAGAACCAGAATCAGGACCAGCTGCAGAGGAGGAGTACTACGAGGTGGAAGAGCCAGAGACCATGCCAAGACCAAGTGGAAGGGGAAGAAGAATCAAGAGGCAGTACATCTTCGGGAGTACGCCGTGCGCTGGGAATTCATCGACCTGCTCCTGGACAAGTTCAACATTCGGCAAGGAAGTGTGCAAGAAGCATTTGCATCATGGGAAAATGCAAGATTCCCCAAGTTCTGGACGAAGGAAGACAATGCACTTGCGGAGACATGGACAAGAGAAAAGATATGGGCCAATCCACCGTCGACGCTGATGAATCAAGTCATTCTCAAGATCATCGCGGACCAGGTGCAGGAGATGGTGCTGATTGCACCAGAGTGGCGTACAACAACGTGGTGGCCAGTGCTGCAGAAGATGACAGTGCAGTTCATCATCTTCGAGGAAGGAACACAGTTCTTCGAGATCTGGGACCAGCAGGCGGGCCAGATGCAGCCGACTGGGCGATTGCGTTGGCCAGTCCGGGCGTGTTTGGTCCAGTACCGAAGATTCCAGGAAGAGACCCTGAAGGACATGCCCCCAGGAGATGAAGGAGCATCGTCCCGAGCCCGCAGGAAAAGTGGAGATGAACGTGGACTCTCCGAAGCGTGCAAGAGGAGGT
Source organism: Euglena gracilis (assembly GCA_900893395.1). Classification (NCBI taxonomy): domain Eukaryota; phylum Euglenozoa; class Euglenophyceae; order Euglenales; family Euglenaceae; genus Euglena; species Euglena gracilis. The sequence continues at coordinate 8,179 of CAAHFI010842441.1, forward strand.
ACCGTCGACAGCGGTACCAGTGGTTCACGGAGACGTGGGAATGAGGCGGTGTAGACCGAGTGTTGCCTGCCCTCCCCCTCCCAGCCTAATCCCCTCCTCTGCCAACTGTCCAAGATCCCCGATCAGAAAAGGATGGAAATCATCATGCTTTCAATTGTGCACGTATTGGCCTGCGTCGGCACAGAAAGAATGACTGAAAATCCCAGGTGTTGGTTTTCGATTGTCGAATGATGCTCTGGGAGGTTCGACGGCCCGTCACTCCTGATGGGGACGGTGCTCAGCGCGGTTTGGCTGCCCGTCGCCGAGGATAAATCGTTGGGTTGGTTGGAGTGTGGTGGTGTGGACCCGAGGGTTGCCTGCCCCCCAATTTCAATTCAGTGGATTTGGATCAGATTTGCAGAATGGTTGGCATAGAGATGGCGGTGTAGACCTGCGGGTTGCCTGCCCCGTGTCGTCTGTTCGATGTGAATTGGAAGCAGATTTGCATGAATCACAGGTGTGTGTGGCGGTGTGAACGCAATGTTACCCGCCCCCTCCTCGATGAAGGAATTGTGGTCCTGGGATCTTGATTCGAGAGTGGCGGTATGAACTTCCTATGTTACCAGCCCCCCATTCATCATTCACTATGTGGACATGGAGCAGACCCTGGATTGCGATTCTAATCCCCAGACTCAGAAATTGCTGTACGTTACTTCCTTCCCCCAAAAAAAACCCCGCCACAACCCAGCAAGGAAAAAAAACACAAGGCCTCGGGCCCACGGGGGCCGAGCCCCCCCCCCCGAGGGGGTAACCCGCCCAGGGGGCCCAAAAAAACCCCAGGCCTCGGGCCCACGGGGGCCGAGGCCCCCCCCCCGAAGCGGAATGCTTCGGGGGAGAAAAAAGGGCCCGAACAATTACCCGGGACCGCCTCAAAAATTGCCGAAGGCGGTACGCAAGCGGTCCGGGAGGGGAGTGTTGGCGGCGGCCCCTGGGGTGTTGCGCCGGGCGGGGCCAAAAAAAGACCAACAGCGGAATCTTCCGCTTTGCGGAAGTTCCTAATTTAAGTTCATTGAACTGCCTCTCTGTAGGTGGTTCCAAGCCTGAACACTTCATCCTATCAAGCTGGCAAAGTCTTGTGCATTCAAATATCAAGGGTAAGAAGGGAAAAGACACCCCAAAGAGACACCCAGAAGACTCGAGGAGAAGACCCCCACCCCAAGCGTCACCACGCACCTGGGCGAGCAAGTGCGACGCCGAACGGCGGCCCTCGGATGCTCCGGAAACCGGAAGTCCGAAGGCCCCGGCAAAAAACAAAGCCAGGCGCTGCCCCTTGCAAGCCCACACCGAAATCTGGTGATCAGCCCCCACCGAAAGCGGTGGTGGTGCTGGCGGCAAGAGCGCTGCATCCTCTTCTCAGGGATCAACCTCGGGACAAGGATTCACGCACGTCACGTCATCCGGCTATGGGAAAACCTCACAGCCGAAACCACCGTCAAAGGGGCAGGGAAAATCCCGCGCCTCAACAGCCGAGACAACTTCGGAAGACGAAGTTGTCAACGGTTGGAACGTGATCAATCAAGATGATCCTGAAACTCATGACCTGAAAAACAGGTACATGATAATCGAACACAAATGGAGGACACATCAATGTCTCAACCGGTGGATTGAGCGACTGTTCTGTCAGGGCCAAAAATGGTCCTTTGATCAGAACGTGACCTGGAATTATTACAATTGCAGATCCCCCCGGTTTTGGCCCAATACTTCGGCGACGAATTCCTCATGGACAAAACGACGGAAAACCGTTTTGTGTGGCTTTGCACTGTATGCCACAAGCTGTATAACAGTGCACCTGACTTGGGATTACCCCTCGTCCATGTGTGCAACGCTGTGGATCGGAATTCGTTCCATAAGGATGCATCTTCAACTGTGCCGCCTTGGTATGTGCCAAGTGCGTGGACAGTTTGACCCACGAGCACAATTTTCACTACACCGAGCGAGACGGTACGAATGTACCACTGCTCTGCGTCAATTGCCTTCGAGGTACCTTCTGGCACACTGCGGAAGGCGCAGTTCGCACAATCGTTCCAAGTGCCGAGAAGCCACTGGAGGAATACTCCACCTTGCACAAAAAGTACAAGGACTTTTTCAAGTACTCGAACCTCAAGGTTGACGACTACCGCCACACGTGAATGGCCCGTGGGTGGCAGATCGACAGTGGGGCGATACGCCTCGCTCCTGAGGAGGCAGGGGAAAGATTACCTTACCTCTGGGAGACAGCAGACAGGGAAAAGATAATTTTTCGCCTGTTCCAAACACAGGACCGAAACGGTCGCTGGTACCTGCTACAATGGCCACCCGAAAACCACGGGATGATCTGGAAAGACTGGCTTGGGGCCGTATTACGACCCCATACAGTCCGCGCGGAATGTGCGTATCACATGCCAATTGACTTCCGCCCGGGGAATGCCCCGCAGGTGTCAGCCAATCACCCACGGATGAACTACTTCATCTGGCCAGCCACTCTGCCCAGGAAATTCTGGGAGAAGCTGCAGTGGTTCCTCGCGGAAAAAGCGAGCGCAACCAAGCAGAGAGTCCCCGAACGATGGGTGCGGGACGGGGTGGCACCTGACTTCGACTACGAATCGCCAGAACCTGGCTCGTAGATAGGCCACCAGCACCACAAATCCAGATGGTCCTTGTGGAACATCCCTTGGACTCCCGCCATGATTTTTGTCGACTGCAAAGGATGTAATGCCGAAACGGCATTAACAGGCCCATGTAAGGTAAGTGCCTTCATGGAGCCTGGACACCCCAGGAGACTTATACACTATACACTGGCAGGGGAAATCGCTAAACAGCCCTGGGATGACCCTGGGTCTGTCTCACACACTGTGCGCTCTGGATGGAAGCATCCAAGAGCACCCCCCCCACCCCCTTTGCCTCTGGCCATGCGGACGGAAACTGTCTGCAGGAGGTAAGTGCCTCTTATTGCGTCGTGAAGGAGCTACTGCCGTGAAGACCTTGGCAGCCGGGAAACCTGGAAAGCCGCTAAGTGACACACAGCACACAGCGCACACGCCGTAATAATAGGCCCACTTGTCACTTTTCGGCCAATAAGGCCGCATAAGGCTGCCAGACAGCAAAAATTCTGTCATGGCCTAGGCCAGCCCCCCTCTCCTCCCTACTTTCCCCCCACCCCGCAAAGCTGTCGCCGGCAGTCGGTTTTGTAAGTAGGCTTTTGATTCCTAGTGCGGATATGACCGCCTAGGAGCCGTATCCGGGTATGACCAGGATAGGAGCCTGCCTCCCCCTTCCACACCTCTCCCCTCGGGTTTTCAGCGAATGCGCTTGACTAACCCCGCCACCCTTTGGCACACCCAAAGTGGGTGGATGGGACACTTTGTCAGGAAATCTGCCCAGCGCCGTTTCCCACAGTGGGCTTTTTCACACCCCACCTAAGCCAAAACGGCTAATAGGTAACCGCGAAACGCGGCTAACCTTTTGCGCGTTTTTGGGCTTTGGGTGGATGTGCGGAAAGGAGAGACACTAAAGGGAGTAGAAGTAAACCCCACCGGGGAAGCGTCAGATATCCTGGCTGGACCTGGGAAACCCTGGTCAATGAAGGAAATAGGGCGTAGCCTTGGGAGGGGGATGTGTACCAGGCACGTCCCAGCTCTGTAGGATATCTGCAGAGTGGGTTCTGTGACGGTCGCACCACTGTGGAAACCACAGCTGGTAAGATCGTGGCAGACCCTTCTGGGATCTGCCCCTGGACACGTCAGCACTTTTCTCTCCTTCCCCTACAGGTGGTATTATTCACTGTCATCGTCTCAAAGTTTTACCATTGGTTTTGTCGGAGAGAAAAACCCTCAGAACAATCGAACTTGACTCCAGAAGAAACTTCTGAAGTCTTTGCTTTGTGCTTTGCCTCTTGGGTAATTGGGAACAAAATGGGAAAACCACTTTTTGTTACTCCAAAGACTTTTCCCGACCATAAGTAGGCTGCGCACCAAGGCGAAAGCGAAAGGCTTTCTTGAAAAGTCCCAAAAAGGGGAAAAGGGAAAGCTTTGGACGTACACTCGCTGTCAAGGTCTCCACGAACAATGCGACAGACGAATGCCAACACGCCAGAGCCGGAACAAAGATCCGGTCCCCAAACGCAGCACCATCGGCCATGGCCACGGTGGCACCGGGAAGTGGATGCAGAGTGGGATGGGACCGAAGAAGAAGAAGCGGAAGAAGCCGTTCGGCAAGTGGGAAAAGGAAACATCGGGCAAGAAAAGAGGTCCACCACACGTCCAAAGGTGTCTGAGAAGGAGGAGAGCAACCGACTAGCACAGTGCAACCCGGACCACAGTCCACCCAAAGTGCACTGTCACCGCCGCCGGCGGTGAAAGGAGGAGGTCGACAACCAGAGTAGTTATCATCGGGTCAGTGGCAGACTGCCCCGTAACAAGGAGGAGCTTCATGGTGTGATGTCAAGGGGAAAGTAAACGGTAAACCACAGTGGTCAAAGTGAGGAGATAGTAAATGTGGTGCAAAAGACAATGGTGGCAAAGGCAAAGGCGATGAGAAAGGCAAGAGCAAAGGAAAGGGAGACGGAAAATGCAAAGGAGGGAAAGACGGCGGCCGAGGGGGGGAGTGTCGCCGCAGTGGAGGTATGGGAGGAGTGAATGGGCCTCCCAGGCCCCAGGGTAGGAACCCTGCAGTCAAAACGCAGAGCCGAAGTCAGGCAAGAGGACGCCGAGGAAGACTTCGACATCTACACCATGGACTGGGGACCTCACTATGGGAAGTGCCTCAGATGGCAGACCGTGTGCGCGACAATAAGATCAGACACCCGTGACCCAGAGCAACCGGGATGAACACAAGAGGCAGCTGAAAGCCGGAGCGCGCCAGCCAGTCAGGGGCAGGACAAACCCCCCAAGACGCAGACCCAAGCGCACAAAAGCCAACCGGAGACGGGGCACCCCCCCCAGAGAGTCAGCGGGATGGACCCCCCCCCGAGCCCTGCCCTGAATGGGACACCCCTTACCAACCACTCAGGTAGCAGCCCGAGAGCCCAGGAGAGCCAGAGTTCAAAGACGTGACAGCAGCCTCCCACACCGCCGGCGCAGAACGAGAGCAGGAAACCCAGAGCCAAGCAGCAAGACGAGCACCACAACAAGTGCCCCACGAACCACGAGGGCCTACCAGAAGCGGGGCAGACCAGCAAGCCAAGATACCCCAAGCCAGCAACAGGGCCCCGAGGAAGCAGGCAGGCCAGACCCCCCGGTACTAGAGAAGTGCAGCCCAAAAACCCGCGGACGCCCGCCCCAGCACACAAAAGGGCGGCCACGCCGTGCGCACAGCCCTCCGACACGCAAGGCAGAGACACACAACGTGCACGCCCCGCGTACAAGGGGCAGGGCAGCACAGGGCCGCACACAACGCGCGAGCCCCCCAGTACACAATGGGATGGAACTGCAAGCGCCCAAAGCAGCCCCCTCCTAGGTAACCCAAACCAGGCAGACCAGGCACGCGAGAGCCCAGGTACACCAAGCCCGCGTGCCTGAAGAGCACACCGCCGTCCCCCCCCCTCCCACGCTCAAAAGGGGTGCGCCAAAAAAAAACGCATCCCCGCATGGTTCGACAAAAAATACACCGCCCCAGTGGGCGGCCAAAATAAATGTGCCCCCCAGTTGACGACACAAACATCCCCCAGGGGAAGGACCCACGCCCCCCCCCCCCAGTACGGCACGCGCAACATCCAGACCGAAAACCCAGATCCAGAAGGATGCCCGCCTGTGCAACACGGAGACCTTCCCCAAGCCGGATTGTCTGCCGCTGGCAGACAATCGAAGGGCTGTGAACTCCAACCAGGATTCCTTGGAGGCAAGCGGCGCTTTTGAGGTCACGCGAGGCACAGTCCCCGGCCAAGGGCGATCCCAGGACACCCCCCAGGTGAGGAGCTCACACGTATTACACACTCCCTGGCGGCATCATGAAAGTCAACACGGACGGCATCCTCACCCACCAGGCTGCCTGCGCTTCTGAACAGTGAGTGGGTTGTCGGTCGGACACCCAACCAGGGACACACAGAGACACCAGGGACACACAGCCCGCAGCCGGTTCCACCGCTGCGGCGGGAAGCCACACAGCGCACCGCGCCCAGGGCTCTGTGGATGGAGCGCAGAGCCAAAGCCGATACCCAATCTGAAGTTCCCTCAGCACGACCTCATACTTGAAACCCTCAGTTAAAAAATTCCTGTCCATTGTTTGTACATAGTGCACACGATGCCTGGTGCGCACCGCTCCCGCCCTTAGCCGCCTGCGTTAGCCAAAGGCAGGCGAGGCCGGCGCCTCGGTCGGAAGGGGAGTGTTGGCGGCAGGGGCCAGAGCGCAGGCGCACACAAAGTAGCGGAAACCTTTCGCTACTACCTGACCATCGCCTTTATTTTGTATTCCTTCCGCGGGATCCCGGTGCAATGGATTCCTGACGGGATTGTGCTTGTGGACCTCATATTTCCAATTCAATTGTTCAATTAAGTCACGTCCAAGGAACTATCCGAAAGGGAAATACACTCAATTGGCAGAAGAAGTGGAATTGAACGCAAACAGAATTTTTAAATTACCAATGATTGGCCATCAACTGCAAAGATGCGCACTCCGGTACCTGTTTGGTTTGCTGCTGCTGGGCTGGATGGCGACAACGGTGTGAACTACCCTATGAAAACCCTAGCACTGATGCTATTACACCCCGTCCCTCTGTCCCCACTCAATTTCTTCCGCGGTGAGGGCCCACCTGAGCGGCTCAGTCCCAGTCCACCAGAGTTGAAGGAGTTGTTTTTCTCAACAATTTGGGCGTTTCTGAGTACGTCCCACCCCGGCTTTTCTACTTTTGATTTCCTCCCAAAAAAAACCAGTGGGGGGAGTAACAATAAAATTTGCTTCGTTTTCCCCTTTGATTGCAAAGCACAAAGGCAAAGAAAATTTTTGGGACCGGGGTCCCTTAAATGAAAGTGACTTTTGCTCTTTCGAGCTTTGTAAAAGAAAGAATAAAATTCTCTATTCAAAAAGGCTTCGCAAAACACATTCTAAAAGAGAATTGAATAGCACCAACCCCTGTAACATTTAATTAGGAATCAGTTACTTTCGTTAAGCTTTCGCTGGTTCTGAGATTCCCTCTTTGACTTATGTTAAACCATACCACTGTGTACAGCCCGGCTGTGGCCAGATTGTTGGCCGTAGCCCATTGTATCTGGTACACAGTACCATGGCAGAATGGCTGCCTGGTACACATTCTGCCCATGAAGTTTGTGGATAATTTGCCAGTGGAGGGTATTGGAAGCTTTGGCAGCCCATTATGAAAGACTCGGTGCCCAAGGTACCCTGGAAAAAGTCCTGGCCCTACTAACGTCAGTGCACAAATTGGCACAAAAAGGGAAAAGTGTGGAGTACGAGCTGTCTCGTACCAGGTACGAATGGACACAGAGTGCGAACAACAAGGACCTTGTGAGACCGAACCCCCGACCGTAAAAGAAAATTTGTCTTTAAGAACCCTCGGTCAGAAAATGGATGCCAGGAGGGACAAGGGGCGGGGAACTCTCCATGTGGCAAGATGCCACGTTACCCCGTATCATATCGTCAGACACGGCACCAAGAGTGACCTCCTTACCCAACACACCAAAAAAAAATTCAAACAACACTGCCAGCGAGCAAGTCATGGCCTCACAAGGTCTTTGTGCGTCGCTGTCTGTGTCCCTTCCTCCCTGGTCGGTTTGCCTCGAGGTAGTACGAGGGGTCCGGACTGCGGCCATATTCATCTGAAAATAAACTCACCGGCGGACGCTTTGCGTTGATGGAAAGTTTTTTTTGTTGTTATTCCCCGGGACAGCCTGACCTGTTGGGCTGTATGTGAAGTCAAGGGGAAGGTTTGCCTGGCCTGAATGTGGGTTGGTTCACCGGGAATTGTTCCCTGCGAGCGCCTAGAAGGAATGGCGTCCGGGGAGGAGCTCAGGTCGATGTCCATGATGGCCTGTGAGAGAGTGTCCCTGTTACCTCCAAGCCCTAGTGGGATGTGTTTTGGATTATCCCTTGGGTGAGGATGAAGGAGGCCGATGCCATGTTGTTGTCCATGGTGCATTTAGACTGATGGATTGAGTTCGTAGCGGATGAAAGATAGCGGAAGGGGGGTTTTCGAGAGACGGTTGGGAAGTGAGAAGACCCCAGTGGATGTGAAGCGTGTCTGGATGCACTCCACACCTATCCACGGGGATATCCTAAATTTAGTTTCCAATTCTAATGTCCAAGTACTGGAGGGTGAAATAATGCATTTGGAGAGGTGGCAGAGTGACATGAGTGTTTTGGGCATCTCCCCGTGTATTGGAAGGCGGTTGGGAAAAAAATTTTCCACTTTTGGTAAGTGTTCCCTTAATTTCTTTCACATGGTATGTTTGCCATTTGTCGTTGCTTTTTTTTCTTCCCGCGCTTCGCGCCGGAGGGGGGTTTTTACATTGGGGCAGGATTTAACGGTCCTCAGGGCGGGTTATATTTGGGGGGTTTGTGTTTGCGTAAATGTATTTGTTGTGGAGGTTTACAGGTTTCCCCACGGGCGGAGACAGGGTTGATGTCCTGCGTGAAAAGAACTATTAACTCATTTTAAATTCGATCTAGAAGGCGTTAATCAACTCAATGTAGATATCCGGAAAAGACGCCTGTGCAGAACGACAAAGACAGAAGCTGTTGTTGCTTTTGAAAGGATTCCGTAAAAGATGCATTTTCAAAGAAGCACAGCGTTGGAGACTTCCAAAATGGAGCAGCTGGACATCCTGACGACGTGTACTGACCGTTGCGAACCGTGGCTTCCCATCCCCAAAAGAAAGTTGCCCCAAAAAATTCCAAATACAAGACCACCGCAAGTGACGGCCACGGGATCCCGGTAGACAGTGGTCAGAAGACCCCGCAAGGGGCAGAGGCAACAGTCACCACGCCACTACGGCCATTGGACCCTGGGCCATGGGGACCTAGATTCCACGCCACAAAATGCATTCAACTTTTCACACCACAATGTGTTCAAGCTGGGCTATGGCATCCAAAACCGCACAGGCCATGAAGGGAACAAGGGCCATGAAGGCACATCAGGCCACGAAGGCATCTGCATTCACAAAAGTGGCCGGAACAAAGGCCAAGGTGATCACCAGCACCAACGTCCCACAGGATATGGAAGGCACAGACAAGGTCAAACACAACATCCCCACCATTTATCAATCACACCACACTTCAGAGGTCAATGGTCCCCAAGAACCCCTCAAGATTTCAAATGGGCATGGCGCCCCAGAAGCCAATCAGGCCATTGGGTCCTTTCAACTTATCACCAAGGCCATTGGTGCAAAATAAATCAACCACGAGATCAACAATTACAACAAGACCACATGGAGGGGTCCTTCACAGACCGCCCAGAAGCTTAACCCCGCCGTACTTACTAACCCCCTCAACTTACAACCGGGCCGACCAACCAAACCGGGACATATAAACCCCCCCTTCGGCAAGGAAAATGAAAGCTGCCCGGTACTATTTTTTTGGCCTCGAACAA
>CAAHFI010843993.1:0-10421 GCA_900893395.1 Euglena gracilis
CTGGTAGGGGGTACAACGGCTGGCAGAACCAACCTCGTGAAAACAGATCCGGTCGATGGACCGCAGGGGTTACGTCAGGGAAGTCAAGGAGGAGGAGAAAAAAAATCCAGAAGTCGGACACCACCTTCCAGATCCCGACCCAACTCCCCTGGACCTCGAACCCCAACACCTGAAAAACCCAGACCCCCTTCTCCACGCCAGCAGGTGCCCATGGCAGTTTCAGAACAGCCTGGCCAGGGACGGTACACCAACTGGTCAGACTGGGGACAGAACGACTGGGGCAAAGGCAAAGGAAAGGGAAAGGTCAAAACTGGGGTTCAACCCAAAACTGAACCAGAACCAGAACTGGAATCAGAATTACGGCAAAGGCTACGATTCAGGAAAGGGATACAACTCTGGGAAAGGATACGATTCTGGGAAGGGGAGCGGGAAAGGAAAAGGCAAAGGGCAGCCACAGCCACAGCCAGCAGCAACAAAACTGAACCACAGCTCAGCAAACCAACTCACAGGAGCCAGCCAACCAGCCACAGGGACAGCCAAAGGCAGAAGCATCTTCCAGCAATCGCTGGCAGCCAGTTCAAAACGCAGAACGGAAGTGAAGGGGCTGCGGCCTGAGGGTAGGGGACGAGAGGGGCGACTCTCTGCAGACACAACCGAAACAACAAAACAAAACAAGGGAACCAGGTCCAGAGCCGCAGCGGTCATACACACTGGGTAAGGGAGGTAAGAAAAAACCCAAAAGAAAAACATCCTGACAAAAAAACGACTCCACAGCCCAGAACCGAAAAGGGAACAGGTCAGCTGCAGGTTCGGCAGAGCAGCTTCACGGTGGGTGTCTGAAAACTACCACGTGAAGGAAGAAAAAATGACAGAAATTCTCTCACACTTCGGGGTCCAGCCCCAGCTGGATGCCTTTGCAACGGAAAAAAACAAAAGATTCCCGCAATGGTGGGGATCGGGCAGCCCAGATGGAACTGACGCCTTTGAAAAAACTGGCACGGAAAACTGCTGTGGATGAACCCCCCATTCAGCAAAATTTCACAGGTGGTGAGAAAAATCCAAACAGACGAGGCCCACGCACTTCTCATGGTACCAAGATGGGTCACAGACGATGGTACAGGGAAATCAAAAAACTGGCAGTGATGTCAATGTTCATCCCAGCGGGAACAAAACTGTTCGGACAGGGTGACAAGAACTGCAGGAATACACCGTGGCCTGTGGAAGTGTTTTTGGTATGCGGACACAAAACACGGTGCAAGTACCTACCAGGTTTCCACAAACATTTCACCCCCTACACCCGACATCCAAGGTGAGGTTCGGCACAGCCCACGAGTACCCGCCAGTGGAGGACGAGGTGGAGGGTGGTGAACAAAAAACCGATTTGGGGACAGAAAAACCACAGAAACACATCAGAAAACTGCAGGAGGCAGCCACAGCGACACCAGAACGGGCCACAGCAGAAAAACCAAAACCAAAAATGCTGGACCTGTTCTGTGGAACAAAATCGGTCAGCAAGGTGTATGAAAAAATGGGTTTCGAGGTGGTGACGGTGGATTCAGACCCCAGGTGGAAAGCGGATTACCAGGTGGACGTACTGGACTGGGACTTCAGAAAACATTTCAAACCTGGTGAATTCCACACGGTGGTGTGTGGAGTTCCCTGCACAGAATTCAGCATTGCCCTGACGACAAGACCCAGAAACCTGGAAAAGGGAGACAGCCTTGCAAAGAAAGCCCTGGAAATTGTGGAATTTCTGCAGCCGCAGAAATGGTGGTTGGAAAACCCAAGGTACGGATACCTGGGAAAACGAGATTACATGAAACCGTACCCGTACATTGACGTGGATTACTGTCAATACACAGACTGGGGTTACAAAAAACCAACACGAATCTGGGGCAGCCCTGACATCCTGCAGGTACCAGCAAAACGGTGTGACGGAAAACTGCAAAACCTGGACCCGAACGGTGGTGGTCACCTGGTGAAACTCAGCAACAAACACAACATTCCAGCCTTCAAAAAATTCAGGATCCCAGAACAACTGATTCAGGACCTGGCGGGGTTCCACGAACGGCTACGGCAAACCAGCCAAGCCCAGGCCGCGCAGCAACAACCGCTGCAGCAGCCCAGCCCTGCCCAGACTGCACGACAAAACATGCTCTCACAGCCCAGCCCAGAACTGACAGGTCAACAGCCAAACCCAGATTCAACTGACAAAACAGAACCAGACCAAAACATTCGGCTTCCAAAACGACTGTGTGAACCGGTGTCCAAACTCCTGCTGGGGCAGGTCATCAGCAGAAAGAAAGCAAAACAACTCCTCATCGAAGTCCGTGCTGTGTTGCCGGACGGCAAAAAAATGTTCCTACAGGCCCTGATTGACACGGGAGCACAGGCAAACCTGGTGAAAAAGAACCTGATTCCCCAACAAAACTTCAGACGTTCACAAAAACCCTTGGCCCTGATCACAGCGGACGGAACAAGGATGGAAGGAGGACTACACGAAGTCACACTGGAACTGCAGTTTTCATCACGGGTGCACAACACGGACAGAACAAGGGAATGGTCCACCATTGGAACATTCCATGACGCCGACATCCAAGTGGATGCCATCCTCGGGTATCCGTGGATGGAACAACACCAACTGGGGGTTTTCCCACACCTACAATCACTGGCCCTCATAGGTGAACCACTGCGGCTGCTGTCCAGTTGGCACCAGCTGAAGGAACAAAAACACAGGGAACGGAAAATACACCAACTTCAGAAAAACATTTCGGCAGTGCGGGCAATGAATTTGCAGATTCCTGCTGAAGCGGGCCAGGACGAGGAAAAACTGTTTGAAGACGAAACAACACTGGAAACACTGGCAAAACAACTTCAGAAATCGGCAAAGAAATCTGACAGGGTTCACGGTGTTGTGGTGGTGCCAGAAGGACAGGAAACACAAGGCGAAAAGGTGGCTGAACTGGTGAAAAAACTGCGGCAGGACTATGAAGGAGTGGTCTTGCGAGACAAAATCTACCCAGACCCCCCAGAACGCGGACCACTGGGTTATGGGAAAATCGAACTGAAACCTGGAACAGTGGCGAAAAAGCAAAGACCCATCCACATGACAGGAGAACGCCGACAGGCACTCATCGACATGGTGGACGAATGGGTTAGGGACCTGAAAGTGGAAGACGGAGGAGTGACTGGTCCAGCCCCACGTTCGTGGTGGCCAAAAAAGGTGGAAAATGGAGAGGGGTGGTGGATTTCAGAGCACTGAACGAGGCAACAATCACAGACGCCCATCCCCTCCCTAGGATAGAAGACATCCTAGTTCAACAAGGACAACGGGCCCTGTACAGTGTACTGGACCTGAAAGACGCCTTCCACCAGGTGCCACTGAGAACAGAGTCCAGACCCTACACCTGCTGCAGCACACCTAAGGGAACAAAACAGTGGAGAGTGGTGGTCATGGGAATGAAAAACGGTGTACCGATTTTCCAGAGGGTGATCGAGTACAGCCTGGAGGAGGTACAGGACATTGCAAACCCCTACGTGGACGACATATCGTAGGAACCATGTGGCAGGGAACTGAAGAAAAACCCTCGAACAACACGACAAGGACATCAGAAGGGTGATGGAGGCACTGAAAAAACAGCAGCACGTGGCAGACATCAAGAAATGCAAATTTTTCGTGAAAGAGGTGGAATTCTGTGGACACGTGCTGGTGGTGGACAACGAAAACCAGCACCTGGGAAACTGATGGCCTTGGAAAAATGGGAGGAACCAAAACGGTCACAGCCCTGCGGGCATTCCTGGGATTCACAAACTACTACGCCTCATACATCCCAGGGTATGCGGAATTGGCTGCAGACCTAATGGAAAAACTGAAGTGAAAAAGGACAGGAAGAAAGGAAGCCTGACACCTGTGTTTTTCGGTGAAAAAGAAAGAACAGCCTTCCAGACCATCAAAGAAAAACTGCTCGGAAGCCTGAAACTGCAAACAGTGAACCCAGACAAACCGTTCATACTCAGGGTGGATGCAAGTGGCAGAGCCGTAGGTGCGGCTCTGGAACAATTTGCGGAGGACACTGCAGAAAAACCAGACCCAACAACAGCCATGACCAAAAAAACAGTACCCGTAGCTTTCTGTTCACGAAAACTGACACCTGGGCAGGTTCGCTCGTGGTCTCCTAGGGAGAAGGAGACCTACGCAGTGATCCTGGCCCTGCAAAAATGGGCTTCCTGGATAGGAATGCAACCGGTACTGGTGTTGACGGACCACAAGTCCATTGAGGCATGGGCAACGGAGGCGCTGGACACCCCCAGTGGACCAGCTGGACGTAGGGCTAGGTGGCACGAACTGCTTTCGCGGTTCGACATAACCGTTGCATACGTACCTGGCAAAGACAACACGGTCGCCGATGCCTTGAGTAGGTGGGCCTACCCCGCCTCACAGGCATTCGCCGACGTGAGTATCCACGGGAGTGAGGAGGACGACCGACTCATGAAAGAAATCATCAAACAGGAGGAAAAGGAACAGAAAACTTGTATGGTGATCAACGTGGCAGACCTGACACAGGCACAAAAACAACTTCAAGAACCCGTCACTGTGGCCGTCACAACAAGGGGGGGAGCCAAAACGGGTGAAGATTCGCCCACAGTGCCTGGTTCAACGGAAAACGGTGACACCCCTCAAAAAATTTCAAAAACACCTCAAAAACCTGCAAAAACGACAAAGAAATGGGTTGTGAAGGAAACGACTGTGGTGGAACCAAGCAAAAAACTGGCTGAGGCAACCCCAAGGGAGACCACGGATGAGGCAGGAAACCTGATCCGACCAGACCAACCAAAAAACAAAACCCCAGAAAATTCAAACACGGCCGAGGGACCATCCACTGAGGAAGACCCACCAAGGCGAAGACCCCTGGAAGAGGACCCTGTGGAACCCCTAACAACAACAGACTCAACAAAACAACAGGACGCGCAAGGTGCGTCATCCTCAACGGGGACACCCGTTGGACCTCCATCAAGGGGAGTGCACGCCCCGGAGCTTCAACAGGGGGAACCGAAAGGGGTGATGGACAGGGAATGGAAGAACGAGTACGAAAGTTGCCCAAGGTGGGGACCTGTGCTCAAGGACCTGAAGGAAACGGGGTTCAAAAACTGGCCTGACGGGTACCGATTCGACAACGGCAGGCTCTACAAAAACGGTCTCCTGTGTGTACCAAGTGGGTTGACTGGAAACGTAATTCGGGAACATCACGAAACAGCCGGGCACCCAGGGTCAGCCCGACTGTGGGACCAGATGGGAAGGTGGTTTGCGTTTGCGGACCACCAGGATGCAAAAAAACTGACAGGCAAAATGATGACCATGTGTGAAACCTGCCAAGCAACAGAACCCAGCCACCTACCATACAAGTGCCCCATTGAACCGACACCGATTCCTGCACACCTGATGGACAGTGTTGCCATCGATTTGTTCTCACTACCTGAAACGACCTTTGAAGGGAAAAAATACGACACGTTGGCGTTGTGTGTGGACAGGCTGAGTGGGTGGATGGTTGCAACCCCCCACCTGGCAAGGGACTCACAGCAGAAAAGGTTGGAAAGGAAATGTACAAACAGTGGGGAATTTTTGGGATACCCTCGGTGGTGAGCTCCGACCGGGGCTCCCACTTCACAGCCGGTTGGTGGAAAACACTGTGTGCTGCCCACGGGGTCCGTGTGGCGTACGGGCAGGCATACCACCACCAAGCCAACGGACGGGCTGAGGTAGCGGGTCAACAAGTCCTCCGAAAACTGGCAAAACTGGCTGCTGAAAAAGGGGTACCCTGGGTTGAACTCCTACCGAACGCCTTGAGGGCCCTACACGACGTCCCAGGTGAAACGGGATTGTCACCGTACGAAATTGTGTTTGGCAGGCACAGACCGTTGGCGGGATTGCCATACCAACCACAA
Organism: Euglena gracilis; assembly: GCA_900893395.1. Classification (NCBI taxonomy): domain Eukaryota; phylum Euglenozoa; class Euglenophyceae; order Euglenales; family Euglenaceae; genus Euglena; species Euglena gracilis. The sequence goes on from CAAHFI010843993.1 coordinate 5,944, forward strand.
AAGGAAGCGGAAGGGGCCACAACGTTCTTGGAAAGGATGAAGGAACAAGACCAGTGGGTGAGCCTGGTCCTGAACGAAAAACAGCGTGAACGGGCTGAAACGGTGAACCAAAAACGCAGAGAACCACCTGCCTTGGAAATCGGTTCCAAAGTCTGGTATCAACCCGAAAGACAACCTGGTACCGACAAACTCGAACCGAAGTGGAAAGGACCTGCGGTGGTGTTGGAACGGGTAGGACAGCACTCCTACGTGGTTGAACTACGACCTGGAAACCGACAACCTGCCCACCGTTCACAACTCAAACCCCACGTGGAGGACCTCTACAACACAACCCCTGTCCCCCTCTACTTTTGGTCGGGCAAGGCACAGGAGTTGGAGGTCGGACCTGACGAGTGGGAGGTTGAAAAGTGCTGAACCACCGCAGAAAAGACGGAAAACTTCAATTTTTGATTCAGTGGAAAAACTGGGACCCATCTGACACTCAGTGGGAACCCCTGAACCACTTCTTCCTCCGAACAAACAAAGATGTGGTCCAATATTGCAAGAAACGGGACCTGGCTGTGGATGTGAGAGAGTTGCTTGATGGGATGGAGTGACACATGTCGCATACCCCTGCACTCTCTCACAGATGCCGCCACGTCGCCACCCCCAACGACCCCGTCGCCAACCCCAACCCTACCACCCACACCAACCTCGACCAGCCCCTTCACCATCCCCACCATACTACCCCCACCCCTACGTGCCCTTGAGGCCCAACTTCCTTCCCCCCTATGCCTCCGAACTTCAACACCAACGCAAACGAGGCCACCCCCACCACCATACCGCCCCCCACCGCCATACCAACCCCCACAACAACCCTCACCTCAACCCCTCACGAGCCCCCACAGCCACCCCCACAGCGGAGCCCCAGCCCGAACCCCCACAGCCGGAGCCACCGAGCCCTCCGCGGCGGCGGAGACGCTCAGTCTGCTCCAGCCCGGGCAGTTTCCGGGGGGTATCGCTGCCCCTGGACAGCCCCCCAGCAACACCCCCCGCAGTCCACGACCCCCCTCACCGCAGCCCAAGCCCCCCACCGACGACAACCTCCCCAAGAAACAGTGGTGGGTAGCGGAGTTGCTGGACTGTAACGGGTGAACCCCCCTCGCAAGGCGCGGGTGCCCCCACGGGCCCCGCCTGTATACTCAGAGCCTTGCGGTGGGACCCGAAAACACTTGACAAACCTGAAAGAGACTTCACGACCGAACTTCCGAGCTGATTTACAACCCTGACTCTCAAGCTGCACACCCAAGTCCGACATGAACCTGTACACCACTGACAAAACCTGCCTGACTGAAAACGACAAAACGGGCCTGGGCAGCCCCCTGGCCAGCCCACCTGAACCTGAACCGCTGGCCAGCTCAACTCGAACCAGCCCAACGTCCTACAAGACCCGACCGACCCGAATTGACTGACCTCAAGTGCCTCTCTTCAGCCAATCAATCCATTCTTCAATTCTTCATCGTTGTTGTTGTGGGTTGGGACCCCCCCGTGGAGAACGAACCTTCCCCCTGGACTTGGCCAGCCTACCTGTAAAAAAACAAAACACAGCCCCCAACCCCAACCGTAGCAGCCAGCCAAAACTGGGCAAACGGTGGAAGGGGAACCTGACTTTGACCCAAAAACGCAGACCTGGCCGACCCCGGGCCACCGGCCTGGGGGGGGGGGCGAGGACCCTCCACAGCACCTGACCTCGCACAAACCAGCCTACCCCCCAGAAAAAAACAAAAATACAAAAAAAACATTGTCCTTGACCCAGCCTGATTTTTAACCGAAACCCAGCCTTCACCTGATTTTATTAAAATTCGTCCCCGGCCGGAGCCTGACCGCTTGGCCTGGGGGGGGGGCTGGAAGACCCCAGCTGGACCCACCCCCCACCGAACAGACACCAAGCCTAGACACCGAATTGGCTAACCGAACAGAAAACGGCTGTCTAGGACCCTGACCGTGACAAAACAACTCACCTGGCCTGGGAATAAGAATTTCCTGAAAATTTTAACCGTGGCTGGCGCTTGGTTCACAACGGCGCCTGCCCCCCCCCCAACGACAAACAGCCCTAGGCGGGCTGGGGGGGGACAACACACCAGACCCCGCACAGACCCAACTACAAAGGAGAACATTTGACTCAGCCCCCGGCCATAAAACGAACCTGAACGGCACAGCCCCCTGAGGGGGGGGGACCCTGAACCACAACGGTCCCCTCGCTCGCCCCCTCCTCACAACGAGTGCACTCCGCACCCCTTCCTGTTGGAGTCGTGAAGAGTTGTAAACAACTCCTTCGGGAAGGGGAGTGTGAGTCAGGGGTGCTGAGTGCCCAAAACAACATAACCTAACCCAACCCAACCTGATGACTCTGCAGTTAGGATTAGGAAAATCTTATTAGGAATTTCAATTGCTGACCCATCTGTCCCTGCACAGGGCTCTGTCTCTGTTTTTGTCTGTTTCAAGTTCAAGAATTGAATTATCTTGGTGGCAATTATCATTCTTACCTGGACAGTACGTGGTTATTACATTGGTGCTGGTTTTGGAATTGCTGAATTGCTTGTATTGTGCTGTTGGTCTTGTGGATTTTTATCAAAGGAAAGGTGTGAGCCACCCAACCACCTGTTTTCACCAAAAAACCCACCAAAAACAAAAGAAAATGCAATTTTTAAAACAGCCGCGAGGGGAATTGAAAACACCCTGGGCAGGGTAAAAGATCCTACGCAACGGGGTGCCGGCCCCGAGGAACTGGAAACTCCAGGGCGGGCACCACGGTTACAACATGGTAGCAGAGGTAGACTGCCCAATTTTGATTCCCCTCCAACATGCGGCTACGAACAACAAGCTGAAAAACGACCAGAAACTGAAAAAACTGACGCTGACATGCCAGCTGCCGAAACCGCCATCGCTAGGGTGGTGGAGCCGGCGGAGGGCAACTCAGCCATGTACCAAACTCTGGATGTGCCAGCTGCCTTAACCGCCATCGCTAGGGTGGTGGAGCAGGCGGATGGTTTCCCAGCCATGAACCAAACACTGGAAATGCCAGCTGCCTTAACCGCCATCGTTAGGGTGGTGGAGCCGGCAGATGGCTTTGCCGCCATGTACCAATCACTGGACAGCAACAGGTGGACTGAAACTGAACAAGACGGCACAGACATTACAGTGCCACGGACATGCAATGACAGCCCACGTGTCATTGCCATGGTGCACATGGACGGGACGACACCGAACAGACCGGTCCAGCACCAGATTACACAGAACTGGACGAAAACAACGAACCGTACTTCGACGAACAGGTGTTTGCACCACAAAACTGGTACCAACAGCCAGAAACGGACACTCAGAAACCAAAACTGGCAAACGCAACAGACAGCAACCAGGAACCCAGAGTTTTGCACTGGTGGCGGTACGACAGAGCCCGGAACAACCAGACCGCCTCCAGGGTGAAACTGAAACTTCGTACCAGGAACCTTCGTACAGCTCGTACGAGATTCCACAGCCGGAACCACAGAACCAGAACACTGACTGGGACTGGTGGTCAAACTTTGCGTACGAAACTGGACAGCTGACCCAGGAATTTCAACAGTTCAGACACAAAACTGAACGGACGAATCAGCAAACGGCAGAAACTCTGCAGCAGCTGCAACAAACAACGACGGAGTGGGTCAGCGAACTGCACGCCACAGTGAACAGACAGGGTGAAGCACTCATGACAGAAATAAACGGCAGACACGAAGAACTGACGACAGTCCTGGCAACAACGCAAGCAAACATGGAACAGGTGACAGTCAAACCAGAACAGGCTGTACCAGGAACATTTCAACGGAATGTCACAGCAGATCACAGAAATCAGGGAAATGTCTGGCTCACGGGTGAAAAACTCAGGGAATTTTCACAGTTTTCTGCAGATGGCAGTGGAAACGCACAGAACCAGGGTGAACATCTGGTTGGTTTACTACACCGACAGCGAGAAAACGAAAAAACAACTGCAGAACTGCAACAGAGATTGGCTGTGGCAGAAGAACGGGTCGCAGGAATCACAGGCGGAGTCCAAACGGTGAACAGCAAAGTGGACGAAACTGTGGCAAACAGTGTCCAGAAAAGTTGAAAACCTCAGAGGCGAAATCAGCAGTGTGGTGGAAAGAATTCAGAAGGACATGGCAGTGAAATCGGAAATTCTGCAGGACGGGTTCAGCAGCAGGAAACAAAAACGACAACAACCATTCAAAACTGTGATTACCTGCACAAAAAACTGGTCGAACTGCAGAAAATCCCAGATCAGCAGCAGCAGATTACCAGCTGAACGAGGAAATCGGCAGACTGAAACGACAGGTGGAAACTCTGACCTCCAACGAAGAAAAACACAAACAACGCACTGAAACGCCTGAACCTGGAGGTCGGCAACCTGGGTCACAGGGTGGACGAAACAGCCCAAACGACTCAAAAACTGCTGGGTGAAC
>CAAHFI010844645.1:0-10811 GCA_900893395.1 Euglena gracilis
TATACATATATATATATGGCAAGACTAACTCGTTGGGCCCCCCGGGTGTGTCCCAGTAGTTTAACCTGGGGGTGGGGGGGTCCCACTTCTTTAGCCAACTCCAAATTTTGTATTTCGCACCCCTTTTCGCGGAATTCCCATTAATTTTGGGGGTGGGGTTAGGGTTAGGAATTGGATTAGGGTTAGGGTTACGACTTCGGGAAAAAGTTAGGCCGAAATCGGGTCGAAATCCATATGCAAAACGGTCCCCGAAATTCCGCCCGAATTCGGCCGAAATCCGGCCGAACGGCCCAATTTCCCCTAAACCTAACCCTGCACTCGAACCTCAACCCCACTCCCTGAACCAGGCATTTGCTTAAGGGATTGCAGTACCCTCCGGGGGGGGGGGCTGGACTGCGGCTAGGCCAAATTTGGCTAGTGGGATTTCTAGCAGACCCCCCGGGGGGGGGGTCTGCTAGCAGGGCTAGCTAGTGAATTTTTTTTCCAGTGACCAGCGCGAAGCGCCGAAAATTTTTTTGGGACCCCCAAAAATGGCCAAAAATGCCCGTTTTTGGCCATTTTTGGGAATTTTTGGAACAAAATCGGCCAAAAGCCTATTAAAAACCCAACCAACCAACCAATATGGTAACTTCAGGGGGGTATTCAAGGGTATTTCTAAAGCGTTGGGCTTCAGAGCACCCATGGGGATGCATTCATGTATTGGGGGTGCGACAGAGTCCCATGCCTGCATTTTTTGGAAACCCAAGAAAATGCGCAGGTGCACATTTTTGGAATGGACACACAGGCTGTGCGAAAGCAGAATGCGCACCCGAGCATTGACGTTGAAGGACAAACTGGGTGTGGCCCGTTGTTTACCTGACTTGGATCTGACGCGTGGACTCCTAGATTCGAATCCGTTTTCCCCCTCTTCTCCTTTTGGTTTGCTTCGGGAAATTGGGAAAAGGGTTTTGTTACTCTGATTTTCCCTGAACCAACCAGGAGCGCACCAAGGCCAAAGCGTGGTTTTGGGGAAAGGGGAATTCCGACGCACATTCTGACCCCCCACCCCGAAAATCCCAGCATTTAGGAGATAATCAATCACCAGGGGGTGGCATCTTTCTCTTTTGTCGAGGGGTAAAATTCATTTTTCTGCCCCCCCAACGATTCACGGTGCTGGTGCCACCTGTTATCACCAGGTTGGGGCTGGATTCGCCATCGCACAGCACAGACTGCAATGTGCGATGGCTGGGCCGCACCAAAACCATGTGGTTTTTTTTTTTGCATCCCCAATCCGATAATTGGCAATAATCAATATCGATATAGGGCAGGTTTTTTACAACAAAGACCAATGCGGGGGTTCTCGAACCACCAGAACTTTGGTGGAAAATAATTTCTAATTTCCAAGGTTTTTTCCACCTGGGCATCCGCCTGGGGAAAATCCCTGGGCCTAGGGTTAAAATCTGTGGAATAAATGTGACAGGGGTGACTAGCGGCAATAACCTCAAAAAGTCCATGCGGGTACTGCCTGTAGTGCCATGTTGTCTGTGTGGGGGTGGAAATCCGTCCAAAGAGCATTTTCAATTCCACTTGCCGCAATTCCATACCCCGTTCTGCCACCCCACCGAACCCGTTCCGCAAATAGATCCGCACCCTGGGGTCGCTGGGCAGATGGTGACAGGGGGTTGGGCTGCTGCAGGTTTGAACGCAAAGTGGGAACCCTTGAACATTTTCCTTCCCTCCAAGAGTAACGGGTCTGATTCAAAAATCTGGGGGACTGATCCAATATAACAGCCCCCACTGGGCTTTTTTTTTAAAAAAAGTTCGTGGGGTTTGGGTGAGGGGTTCTGTCGGGGAGGGGCTACGAATGTGGCCCTGCCCTTACCATCCTGGGTACCCGCGGGACCATCGCCAGAAATTCACAAGTATGTACTTGTCAAAAATGGTGTTGAAGTCCCCTGGCTGCAGACCAGCCCACCCCCCCATCCGCATCACTTTCACGCTGACCAGCATCATTAGTCTGATGGAGGACGTGGCGGAGATGCGGGTGGAGGACTTGGAGGTGCCCCAGAATTCGGGCGTGGAGGAGGTGGCCCGGATACAGACGGCTTTCCAGCCTGGTTGCTTTGGACCCTGCCGAAGGCTCCCGGAATGCAGCGATTTGTGTGCCCAAATACAAATCGCTTTGTTGAGTACCAGGGTTTTTTTTGTCTTGGACCCCGGGGGGTAGGGTTGGGTCCGAGCCCCCCCCCCCCTTGGGGGGTGTCCCCTGGGGGGGATATACTTTTCGGTGCCAAAGGCACCGAAAATTTTTTGAAAAAGGTGCAATTTTTAGCATTTTCGCGATTTTTGGCCATTTTTGGGGAAAAGCGGGTGACCCCCGGGACCCCCTCCCCAGGGGTAACGGAAAATGGAAAGCGCAAACTGAAATAATGAGCACCCACACACAAATCTTTTGATGGGCCAAGGGAAAACGGCCCGATCCTCCGAAGAAATCCGGACGAATGGGGCAGTAAAGGGTTAATACTGACACCTGCCCGATGCTGACCCTTGTTTGTTGGTGGCAAAGAACACGAGGGAAGTTACCAGTCGTCGAGTATTGGTTCTTCGCCTCGCAGAGTACAAGAGCTACATCCCGGCCGGCTTGTTCGAGCGAGAGGAGCTGCGAGAGGAGCCAACTCCCGCCAACGAGGAGGAAGTTGTGAACCTCCAGGAATGCTCTGACCAGGGGGACGTCAGCGATAGGGGCTCCAGCCGGCGTCTTGGTGCTGCTCTCGACCGCAATTCAAACAGACCGGGGCTGGAGCTCTGGTATGTCTTTCTGGACAAAAATTAAACCATTTCTTAAACATGGGTTCGCCACCTTTTAAGGTTGCCCTATCTAATTCTTGTTGTGCCATCAGGCAGGTGAAGTAGGAGTTAATTGGATGTTTGACATCGAATTTCCCATCGACCCCCCCCTGAATAATGGTAACCCCGTGGGAATTTTCTGTCCCAATGGAAATTTCCTCAAAAATTTTCCCAAATGACTTTTTTTTTGTACATAATTTCATTTCAACCTGTATTAAATTTAAAAGAATTGATTTCATGAATTTGAGCTTCAAAATTTGCACACAGGCGGGATCTGTTTCTGAGAACACTCGAAGGGGGGATGACATTTTTTGCCTACAGCTTTCAAAACTGCTGAGTCACAATGGACTGACACACGCACATACGCACCCAACACACGCGTGCGCATCCAAACATACGCTCACTCGTGTATATACACAAAAGTGCACAAAGGTTTGCACCTCACACAATGATCATACGAAGTGCCCGCTGAGACGGAAAATGATGGATGCCAGCCAAGCCAAATAGATCCCCCCACCGCACACAAGGGCATTCCAATTACGCAAAATGCAACACCTTGGACATTCCCTCTCCGCACTGAAGGTGCTCCAGGCTGACGCCGCGCAAGTCAGTTGCCCACCGCGTCTCCTCCCTCGTCGAAGTCGCCAGGATCCGCACCCTGTCCGTAGCCTCCGTTGCCACCAGCCGCAGAAGCCTGAAGCCTCCGCCTTCCCCGGGTCGGAAGTATGCGAAGAAGAACGTGGCCGTGCTCTCCGTCAACGTGATGGGCTTCATAGAATTCCTTCACAAGCACCACAGCCATTGATCTGATTGTCCTCAATTCAAGCCATGTGCACGAGATTCTGTGTCATACATCTGCAGGAAAAAGACAAACCCCATTCTGCATTTTTTTTGCTGCATTGCCATCTGGGATCCATCAGGGGTAAACCAATTGTGATGCACGTGGAATTTTTTTTGCAATTATTACACCGATTTATATAATTCATGGATATTGTGCAATTCTGATCCACAGGGTCAAGTGAACCATCTTGGGAGAAGCAGAAGTCACCAACACCGAAACCCTGCCTCTAATGCGAAACACTTGTGTCTTGTATCAGGGGGTGCCTTTTACTGGCATTTCAGGTTCCACCTCCCGAACCGTTGACACTGGCACATTTTTATTATTCACATTTATTTTAACATCAATGAAACGAAATGTTTTTCAATTTTTCTATTATGTTCAATTTTCACAGGTAGGACCAACCATGAGGGGGTCACAGGAGGGGTTCAAAGGAGGATATGGGGGTCGGCATGACGTTTTCCAAACCACCAAAAAAAAATGGCCAGATTGCATTTGATTTGCTTTGGTTTGGGGGCTTTCAAATTTTGGGGGGTCTCAAACCCGGGTCACGGGGGAGTTGGAGGAAAGTAGACGCAGCAATGTCGACGGTGCCCTAGAAGAAAAAGTTCAAAAACAAAGGCTTTCAAAGGGTTTTCAAGGGTTTTAAAGTTCTATTTTCCAAGGAGCATCCAAGAGCGGTTGGGTATCGAACGGTTGGGAAATCGAAAAGTCATTCTTCTTCCTGGAGTTGGTTTCTTTTTCTGAGATTTTGGTATTCATTTTTGTGTTTGGAGAAAATCCTGCTAGAACGTTGTTTTTCAGGTATTTAAAGATATTTGGTTAAAAAAGTAGTCCCTGGTTTCGGTCCAAAACCCCAAAGGGTCCTTTTACTCAGGGTGCAAGACAAGAGGGCAGCTCGCAGTGTTTTGGGGGGATGATCGACCGAGCAGGGAAGCAGAAAGTATGTATGCATGCATGCTTGTATGTAAGTATGTGCACGTGTTTCACATTATAAATATAAGTGTCAAGTATAAATATTACTGTGTTGTATTTGCTAATATAGTTGTAGAAATGTTACCGTGCAATAAATATTGTAAACAACATAATTATCTGCTGCTGCTGTTGTTCGCGACCAAGCTTTGGCTCAGCTTTGGCTCCATAATTCACATCCTTCTTGGGGGGGGGGGGCAGTTGCATTTCACCCAGAGAAGCCCGACAGCTCATTCAAGTCTGAGCACCCCAATGGGGACGCCATTGCTCTTGCTCGGCCCATAATTGAAGTGGTGGACCAAAAAAAAAGTCAGGAAGGGGAATCAGTCTCTGATTTTTCTTCATTTACATGCCCAAAGCTGAGTTATCTGTTTTTCTTTTGAGCGCTCTCGGGCCCCTCAGGAGACAACGCGCAAGCCTCCGTGGGGAGGGTATAATTGCGGGTGGATTACGCAATCACACGAATATGTCTGGGCATCTGGGTGTCGTGACCGTTGTTAGAATCAATGAAATCAGCCACAAGGTCGGCTGGTGCTTGATGCTGCGTTCAAACAATGAGACCACCACTAGCCAGGCTGCTGCATGGTTTGGCGACAGTGGAAGTCAGGCAGGAATGATTCATGGTCTTTATCCCCCCAAGAAACCTGGCCGCTAGTCCGGTCCTCGCCAATTATTTTTTTGGCTTCCACCTCTGGCAAATTGACCACAGAAATGTTCTTTTCCTTTGAAACAAAAATCGGCCTAATATGGCCACATACATTCGGATCATTTTTTTGAGAATTTATATTTTACACGAGATAACAGAGATTTGAGTTTTTATCCTGAACCATTTAACTACGGATAATTATGTTCAGCTATGAAGAAACCTGAACCCCAGATAAACTACAGATAACTGCGGATAACTGCAGGGTCTGGAGTGGCCGATAAGGTCTTTTGCCTGAGAGAGGGACGGAGTCTCATATGTCAGTGTACCAGCATCAGCATTGGATGCATAATGCCATACTCCTGTGCTCCCTGTGGTTGTGGCATTTGGTAAATTCGGGAGCTCCGGTGCTTATATTGCACTCAAATTGTCCTTTTCCCATTGTATATCAGCATTTTTGGGGGGATGGATTGCCCAGTCAAAACACAAGCGTTTTTGCAACTGCGGAAAACCAATCACCGTAATAATAACAACCATGATTATGAACAATTTGCCAATTACAAATTGATACTTTTTTGATTCTTTTTTGGGGGGCTCAGGTCAAATCGCGTTGGCCTCCACCTCTGCACCTGTCAGCTTGACCGTCCCAAGTGATCAAGTACCCTGAGCCTTTTTTTTGTGGAATTGCCCAGAAATTGCACAGTGAACATCGTGATGACCCGCTTTTTTTGACATCGTGGGGAATTTGTGGTTTTGATTGTGGTTTTTGGTTAAAGAAACATTTTGCCAGTTTTTTGGGGGGGACACCCGCACAGCCCAGGAGGTTTGCCTCTGGGGCCACACTTGCCAACAGTCCTTATGGGAAGTGGCCCCTGCCTCTGTAGTCACCAACGGCTGAAGCCGTCTCCCAGGGCGGGGGATTGACGTATTTTTTCAGGTTTAAGCCAGGGTGGTCCATAAGGGACGGCCATTTTTTTTTAGTTAAGGACCGCCCCGCCCCTTAAGGTCGCCCCCCCCCAGGGCAGTTTTGGACCCGAAAAAAAATTTCTGGCGCCTTCGGCGCCGGCTGTTTTTTTTTTATACCCATTTTGGAACCCATATGTAGGCACCCAGAGCTAAAATGGCCTAAAATGCTTAAAATGGCCTAAAATGGCCTTAAATGGCCTAAAGTGGCCTAAAATGGCCTAAAATGGGGAAATTTTGGGGCTTGACCGTAGGTTCTTGCCAAGGTTGACTCCTTGTTTTTTTTTGAGGCGAGAGATTTTTTTTTAAAGAAACACAACGGAAAAAAAACGTCTGGAAAAATTGAAAAACGTCACTTTTTGATGGCCAAAAAATGATTTTAGAACTTTTTCCTCAAAAAATGAGAATTTCGCAAGGAAAACTCCCTCAAAACCCCATTTTTCACACCTCCAAAAAATCAACATTTTCTCAAAATGTTGATTTTGAGAGTTTTTTGAAGCAAAAAAAATGCCATTGAAAATCCCAAAAATTTGGCAGAGGAAAAATGTCAGTAAAATTTGAATGTTCCAAAATTTGGTCCCATTTTTTGACCTGCATTTTTTTGACCCCCTCCTAAAACTAACAATTTTCAACCCTAAAATTTTGGAGATTTTTTTTGGGAAAAAATGTGTTTTTCCATCAAAAAACCATATATTTTGGGTTCATTTCTCAAAAAAATTTAATTAATTAAAAAAATTTTCCCCGGCCAAAATCCCCTTTTCCTTATTTTTTTGGTTGAAGTGTATGGGGACAGGATTTTTTTTTGCTTAAGGACTTTTTTTTGCTCCTGGTTTAAGCCGTGGTATTTGAGTCGGAGTTGAGTCTGGGGCGTTTTGTATATCTTATTTTCAAAGTCGAAAGCCGTTTTCCAAAGGTTCCATATTTTTTGATTAGTTATATTGAATATACACAAAATTTTTTTGGAATTAGCCTCACCCTTCAGGTGCAGTTTTCATCGTTGGGGTTCATTTGGGGCTTTTTCCAACATCTTTTTGGAGATGAATTTCGACTCCGGAAATGTTTTGAGCAGTCCGATATTTTTTTTTCGCATTCTGGGATCCATTAAGTGTCAGCAAGCACATGTTTTGGGTAATACGTGCAAGTTTTGTCCAACTCAATTCCCAAACTTGTTCCCCAGTGGGTGGGTAGGTTTTTTTTGCTTCTTAGAATGGACGTTGCAACAGGTGTCAGATTTTTTTTAGTGAATATGGACTGCAGCACAAATGAAGTTTGTAGTTGGAGCCTGCTGCCAGAAACCTCTTCAACGATTATGTCGCCCTTGTTCACGAAGCAGCTTCTCAGGTGTTTCTCCGAATTTTGTATGTACGGCAGCAGCAAGTCGGGTTTGAAAAAGACGAAACACCCAACTCCCTCCTTCTCTGCGTTTCTTCCTTCTCTATGCCTTTCCCCAATAGTTCGCTGTTGCTGCTGCCTTTGTCCCCAGACCTGGCCTCTGCGGCCCCCCTTGCAGGAGCGGGGTAACGTGGATTGTGTCCTCGGGGACCAGGTCTTCGTGACGTTCAACGCCCACATCCCCTGCAGTGACAGTGCCGGGGCTGCAATGGCGGCCGCCTCGGGCGAGCTGGCCGCCTTACTTCTTCTGACCAACGTTGGCCCTGACACGCCCCGTACCCTTTCTCTGCAATTCTAATTTGGGGGAGGAGTACGACGATGCTCAAAAGATTCAAAAAAAACTCGGTATTTCAGCACAAAAAAATATGTGCTGAAATCCTCTGAGATTTTTCATGCCATGACTTCAGAGAAAGAAGCTGCAAAAAATTGTGCAATGTACCCCCGGGGGGGGGTACTAAACTTGACACCGGGTTGGGCACGCCCCTTAATTGAAGGTATAGGGTTAGGTGCGCACATGCTACCCGCCCCCCCGGGCAATTGTCGCGTGACAAATCGGGCAGCACGGAGGGGGATGACAATTTCCCGGGGTGACAATTTGGCCAGCACAGAGGGGGGTGACAATTGCCCGGGGGCGTCAATTGCCCGGGGGGGGGGGCGGGTACGTTGCGCTAATTGCCTATGTTGCGCTACATGGCAATGTTGCGCTACATAGCCATGTAGCGCAACATAGGCAATTAGCGCAATGTAGCATGTGCGCACCTAACCCTATACCTCCAATACACCGGGTGCCCCACCCGGTGTCAAGTTTAGTACCCCCCCCCGGGGGGTACTGAACTTAACACTTGCCATAAAAGCTGATTTGTGACCCAAATTGGGCAACTGGACCTAATGCCCCTGGGCACTAGGAAGGTGAAGTCACTCATCAAAAGACATGCGGAACAAATCAGGGCAACATAAAACACAATAAGCAAATTCGAGGAAGCGTCAATTTCGAGGAAGCGTCAACCCCCACCGCCATGCTGAGATATGAAGCCTCTAAATGCAGGAATCACTTGGCAGGTGCCAAATTGATGGAGATCTTTCTGTTTTTGCCCCATCAATTATTGAGCACTGTCAATGTTCCCCCATCACATCCATTTTTCCTTCGGTACCAAATGGCACCAATCCATATTTTCTTCTCCAAAGGCTTTCACACTGCGTCACTGCATGTATAATGCCTTGATCTCCGTTCAAGCTGTTTGTGTTCTTTTTCCAATACTTCCTCAACTCCAAGGCATGAGAATTTGTTGGTTCTGCCATTAGGAAAAAATTTTGTTACAACCTTTTTTCCAACAAAAGGATTGCTGTTGGTCTTTATTGGGGATTTGTCAGCATGTCCGACAGAAAATTGTTGTGTCGGAGTGGGTTCTTTGCTTGGGAAATTATTCTAGTCTTTGGTGTGGACCATCAGTGTAGGAAATTGGGAAACTGTCAGGGTCAGGGGGGACTTCCCTGCTGTGTTGCAATTGACAAGGTTCACAGGGAACTATTTGAGATGATTCCGAAGGGCGTTTGTGCATAAGGGGCATTACTTTGGCAGCCAATTTAAATTGATTCCCTGCTCCCAGCATAAATTGTCACCCAGGACAGGTCACCAGCTATGGGATTTTGTTGTTTTTGGGCCCTCCTATCCAATTTATCTGATTCACAGGCCTTCCTGAAGTTGCGTCCTGGCTTTGTCCTCGGTGGAGGGTAAATCAGCTGTGTGGCAGGCAGCTCCGGGGGAAGTGCGAACCAAGCTTCTTCAAAAAGTGGGCGACAAGCTGAAGTTTCAGGTCGGAGTATCTTTGGGTCAGGTGCTTGCCAGCAGTGTAGGCTACGTGAAGTTCAAATCTATGGTGTGTGTGTGTGTGTGTGTGTGTGTGTGTGTGTGTGTGTGTGTGTGTGTGTGTGTGTGTGTGTTTTCGCTCGCAGGTTTATATTGTGAGCATTTATTTTGTTTCAACTGACTTTCACATGAAATTTTTCAGACTTGTTTATTGTGTTCATATTGCTAATATTTGTTTTTATTTCAATGCAGTCAGGCAGGGGGAAATAATGCGGCAATTTTTTTCCGGTTATGCAGGATTATGCAATAATTATGCAGGGTTATGCAGCATTGTGCAAAAATGCGGAGTAAAAGTGAACAAAGTTGCTGTTCTTTGCCTTCATGTCAGGTCACAAACCTGCAAAAAAAAAACGCTGGCACAGAATAGCCCCAAAATAGCCTGATTCATCCAATTTGTATGAAGTTAACCTAAATTGACACGAAAGTGGCTCGAAGATGAACCAAAATCAACCCAAATTGGTCCTAAACAGGACTGCAAGGAATTTTACAAAAAAAAGAATGGATGATTGGAGACGGCTCTATCCCGAAAACCTTACTGGCGGGTGGCAGAATTTTTTTCCAAAGGCATCCACATTTCCACAGAGAGCCTTCAGATACATTTGCCCAGTTAGACTCAAGAATATTTGCATTTATTACCAAAAGATTTGCATTCCATCCTTCTATTTTTGCTCAGTGGCCAAAATCTCATGTACACCAATTGCTGCAATCCATTGGGGGGGGGGGGATGCGTAAGCCCGACCTTAGAAAAAGCGTACAAAATCTGAGAGAAAAGGCACAAAAATCACGGAAATGCAATAATTGTTGTTGTTGTTGTTTTTGTTGAATTTGTTATTGTTGTTGTTGTTGTTCCTGCTGTTGTTGTTGTTGTGGTTGTTGTGATTACTATTACTATTATTATTATATTATCATTATTGCTCAAAAATGTCACCGAAAACTCAAACATGCAAAAATGGCACCGGATTTAGGGAAATCATATGGAAGTATGAGGAAATTTTCATTTTCAAGTAATTCAAAAAATGCAAAAAAATTCAAAAATACACAAATGTCAAAATTGGGGGGATCTCAAAAGAAATGCGCAAAAATGTGAAAAATACACTGCGCAGCCACCCACATCCATCCTTTCTTGTGAAAAGAACAAATTGTGCTAAATTGCCAATGAAAATGGAAAAATAATTCGGAAAAAAATGCAAACATTTTGGTTTGGTGTGCAACTATTTTCAACAAAAAGTGCATTCAAGTTCAACCATTTTTGAGATAAAGTGCACACAAATTTACAGGAAAATGCAAGCATTTGCGGTGCCCCCCCCCCC
>CAAHFI010845949.1:0-21509 GCA_900893395.1 Euglena gracilis
ATTACATACATTACATTACATACATTACATTACATTACATTACATTACATTACATTACATTACATTACATTACATTACATTACATTACATATACATTACATTACATTACATTACATTACATTACATTACATTCATTACATTACATTACATTACATTACGTTACATTACATTACATTACATTACACTACAATTACATTACATTACATTACATTACATTACATTACATTACATTACATTACAGTTACTTACATTACTAATTACATTACATTACCTTACATTACATTACATTACATACATATACATTACATACATTACATACATTACATTACATTACATTAACATTACATTACATTACATACATTACATTACATTACCTTACTTACATTACATTACATTACATTACATTACATTACATTACATTACATTACATTACATTACATTACATTACATACATTACATTACATTACATTACATTACATTACATTACATTACATTACATTACATACATTACATTACATTACATTACATTACATTACATTACATTACATTACATTACATTACATTACATTACATTACATTACATTACATACTTACATTACATTACATTACATTACATTACATTACATACATTACATTACTACATTACATTACTTACATTACATTACATTACATTACATTACATCTACATTACATTACATTACATTACATTACATTACATTACATTACATTACATACATTACATTACATTACATTACATTTACATACATTACATTACATTACATTACATTACATTACATTACATTACATTTACATTACATTACATTACATTACATTACATTACATTACATTACATTACATTTACATTACATTACATTACATTACGTTACGTTACGTACGTTACATTACATTACATTACAACATTACATTACATTACATTACATTACATTTACATTACATTACATTACATTACATTACATTACATTACATTACATTACATTACATTACATACATTACATTACATTACATTACATTACATTACATTACATACATTACATTACATTACATTACATTACATTACATTACATTACATTACATTACATTACATTACATTAATTACATTACATTACATTACATTTACATTACATTACATTACATTACATACATTACATTACATTACATTACATTACATTACATTACATTACATTACATTACATTACATTACATTACATTACATTACATTACATTAAACATTACATTACATTACATTACATTACATTACATTACATTACATTACATTACATTGCATTACATTACAGTACATTACATTACATTCAGTACATTACATTACATTCATTACATTACAGGACATTACAGTACACCGGTGGAGTGCCGCCTCCCTACCTTTCTCCCAGCGAACCCCGAGCACCACCGCCGTGCACCCGCATTTCTTGCACCCCACCATCATCGGTCCGGACGCACAGGTGCCGCGGCTGGGCCTCTCCGATGACGAAGGAGATGACGAAGTAAGGAGAAGGAGAAAGGTGATCGACAACGCCAGGGAAGGTCCTCGTGATGACGACGAGGTGTGGCTGGCGGGCGGAGACCAGAGCGAGATGTACGACGTCGAGGAGACGCCGGACGAGGTCATGCAGGGCCCCCCGAGTGGGAGGCAGCATGCGCTGCGTTGCAGACGCGGACGGACCGCCTCTGCAACAGCGTCGACATCATCGGCTCCAAGGCGAAGGAGATGTGGGACAGCTGGGCGGCCGTGCAAATGGCCGCCGCCGTGAAGGACAAGGTGGACGGCAGGGTGTGGCGGTGCAAGAGCTGAAGAAAAGGATGGCGGCGCAAGAAGGGGCCACGTGGACCTGATGGAGAACGTGGTGAAGGTGAAGGACGACATCGTCAGACTACATCAAGGAATATAACAACTCCACAAGCTCATGCCCATGGTGGCCTACGGCGGAGGAGCGGATGACAAGAGTTGAGAATACACCCACGACGCGCTCGGAGACTTCGGAGAAGATCTCCGAAGGATGCGGCGAAGGTGAAGGAGGCGGAAGACAACGCGCGGCGCGTGATGGCGGTGAAGAGCGGCGTACCGACGAGTGGACTCACCGAGCTGGTGGAGGTGGCGCACCTCAAGGCCGCGTGCAGGAGCTGCTGCAAGAGAAGGAGCGGCAGCGGGCCGAGAACGTCCAGCTGCAGGGGAAGCTCAACGCCGTCGAGGTGCAGATGGCCGCCTTCACCGCCAAGGTGGAGGCGACGCGGTGGCGCAGGGCAAGGCGGTGGAGGTGACGCCGCGCCTGGTGGAGCAGCTGCAGTATCAGCAGGCCGAGAACGCCTGGCTGAAGGAGCAGGTCAAGTTCCTGGTGGTGCAGGTGTCCTCCCTCACCACCAAGGTGGAGGCAGCCGCGGCCAAGGAGCCAAAGGCCGCTGAGCTGCCGCCGCTGATCGTGGGAGGATCCAGAAGGTGGAGACGGAGATCCAGAAGGTGGGAGCCCAAGCCCAAGGGCTGACCGTGGCCGTGCAACGGCTCGCCGCGGACAGCCCCGGTGACAAGATCCGGGTGGTGGAGGCCGAAGTGCAGAAGGTGAACGTCCAGACGCAGCCGTGGTGATGGCCGTGCAGCGGCTGGACCAGATCGTCTCGAAGGTGATCGTATCCTCCCAAGCCAAGGCGGTGCCGGCATGCCCGCCAAGGCTCCGCCACCCCCGGCTGAGCAGCAGCCGGCCGGTGGCCCGGCAGCAACCAGTGCCAGAGGTGAGAACGGTCCAGATGGAGAAGCCCATGCAGGAGGAGTCCGTGGTGCAGGAGAAGCCGTCGTCCACCCTCCGACCAGCTCTCCGGCTGGTCCGGAAGCAGGCCGCGGCGGGAGGGGGCGGGGTGCCGTCCCTCTCCATCGCCCGCCTGACCACGCCGTCCGCCGTCCCGTCGCCAGCGCGTCCGCGGTGCGAGAGGTCCGCATCGCCCCGGTGCAGGCCCAGCCAGCGGCCCTGCACTTCCTCCCGGCGCCGCTGGTGGACTCCGTCATCGGCCTCCACCCGGGCCGGTTCTCCGGGCATCCGGAGGACTGGCCGCAGTGGCGGAGGCGGTGGCTCCTGTTCCTTCGGGAACTCGAGCAGGCGTGGCCGTCCATCACGTCAGCTCAGCGCCTCGCCATGTTCCGCGCGGCTTTGGACGAGGCCACGGTGCTGATGCTGGACGAGGAGATCGAGACCAAAGGAGAGGTGGAGTATGCCGTGCTGTTCGCGGAGGTGGACCTGGCGAACGGCGGCGAGGACAAGGAGGTCCTGCGGCGGCGAATGAGGAAGCTGAAGCTGGTGACGAGCGGGAAGCTGACCGAGAAGTCCTGGAGGGAGTACTACGCGCAGATGGCGTCCATGGCGAGGCAGGTGGGCATGGAGGAGGAGGAGCTGGGGAAGCTCCTCGTGGAGGCCATGCCCCTCCACCCCTGGCGCCGGAAGGTGGCGCAGGAGGAGGACAAGCGGGTGGACCACCGGTCCATCGTGCTGGAGGGCCTGCCGATGGACACGACGGTGGAGGAGGTGAAGGAGATGATCAAGCAAGAGACCACGGTGGCCCCGCCTCGGTGCGGAAGGCGGGGCGCCGCTTCGTGGTGGTGCCAGTGGGCGACGAGCACCGCACCCTGGTGAAGGCCGTGTACGACCGCCAGCGGCTCGAGGGCGGCAGCATCGTCACGGTGACGGCCGACTCGTGCGACCTACCGGCGAAGGACATCCACAACCTCATGGTGAGATGGCTGCGGATGGAGGCGAAGATGGCCCCCGAGAAGGAGAAGGAGATCCCGGAGAAGCGGCCGGTACCACGGTGGCAGCGGGACGTGGAGGTCGACGACACCACCGAGGAGCCGTACATCCAGGAGGTGGAGAAGACGAACGTGCCGCCGAAGAAGGAGAAGCAAGCGCAGCAACCACGTCCGCCGACGCCGCCGGTGCCCACGCCCCAAGGCAAGGACAAGGCCAAGGGGGACGTGGGTACCCGGAGCAGTGGTCATCGAGCCCATGGACGAGTGAAGAAGGAAAAGGAAAGGGTGGATACCAAGCCGAGCAGTGGTCATCGAGTGCATGGCAAGGAAATGAAGGAAAAGGAAAAGGTGGTGGGTACCAAGGCGAGCAGTGGACATCGAATGCCCCAAGACAAGATGAAGGCAAAGGAAAAGGCAAGGCGAAGGTGGAGCCAAAGGAGATCAAGGAAAAGGAAAGTCCAAGGGCAAAGGCAAGGACGGCAAGAGCAACGTCTCGGCCGTCCAGGAGCAGTATCATGAGTGACGGGGCCGCCCAGGCCCCAGGGATGGGGGTCTGGGCCGGCCGTCAAATCCCAACGCCAGCGTGAGCGTGCGGGCAATCACCCAAGAGCCCCGCACGCCCCCCAGACCCAGCAAGCCCCAAATCTCCCAAGGAGGGGAGAGACCGTGCCCTGAAGCACACGGTCAAGGCGGGGCCCATCAGATTTCGACAAACAACTACTGGTCCGTGCTACAGAAGAAGTCCCGTCGTTCCGAGCAATCGTCTGCGGCGCGACCGGTCTCGTCTGCGCAGTCCTCGCCCCCGCCAAGCCAGCAGCGTCCGTGCCATCGTCTACGCAGCATCGTGCCACCGCGACGCCCCCAGCCCGGCAGCAGCAGGAGCGAGCACCGCGCCAGTCCGCACCAAGCCGGACGACGCTGCCCCCGCCATCAGCAGCGCCGTCAGCGGCACCACGCTCCGCACCCGCAGCAACCAGCGCCCCGTCCCCCGCAGAGCGCACCGTCCTCCCGGGCGGCACCGAAGCCGGCCGCATCGTCACCGACAACCTCGACGCCAAAGAGGTGGGCACTGGACCTGTTCTCCGGAACGGGTTCGGTGAAGCGGGCGCTGGAGAAGCTCGGCTACTCCGTCGTCTCGGTGGATGCCGACCCGCGGTGGAAGGCGGACAAGACGGTGGACGTGCGGCGCTGGCGGTACTGGGAGGAGTACTGGCCCGGCGACTTCGAGCTGGTCGCCGCCTCGCCGCCGTGCACCGAGTACTCCAGCGCGATGACGACCAGGAGGCGGCGGCTGCGGAAGGCCGACTTCCTGGTCCGCAAGACGAAGGAGATCATCGCCTACCTGCGGCCGTCCCTGTGGTGGCTGGAGAATCCCCGCTATGGGAAACTCCGCCACCGCAAGGTCGTGGAGGACATGCAGTACGTCGATGTGGACTACTGCATGTTCGAGGCGTGGGGCTATCGCAAGCCCACACGCTTCTGGATCGCGGACTCCATGGCCCCCATGCAGGACATCGTGTGCGACGGCCAGTGCGAGAACATCGTGGAGGAGCAAGATGGACGACGACATCATCGACGGCAGCTGGGTGGGGCATCCCAGCAGCGCGGCACCCGAGAGCAGGCGTATCGCATTCCCGAAGGTGTAGTCCGATACCTGTGCGAGCGCACCCCACCAACCCGCCAAGCAGCCGTGCCGCCCAGCGCGATACCGCCGTCGCCGGCACCCGCACCCGCGTCCGCCACCGCACCGCCAAGCCGGACGGCGCTGCCCCCGCAAGCAGCGGCGCTGTCCCAAGCCCCGCGCCAACGACCGCCATCGTGCACCCGCCAAGCATCGTGCACCCCCGCCGAGCCGCACAACGATCCACCCGCCGAGCCCGTCACCACCGCCGCCGACGAGCCCCACCCCCCGCGGAAGGTCCACAAGGTCACCGTCCGTCCGTGGCAGTACCGCCCCAGCCGGCCCTTCCAGGTGGGCCGCATGGAGAGGCGGGGCGGCAGCTACCAGCTGATGCTGGATGTGGTCATCGAGATCGACGGCCGGGAGGAGAAGGCGAAGGCCCTCATCGACACGGGGGCGCAGACATCGCTGATCCGTCGGGACTTGTTCCCGAACGGATGTTTCCGCCGCAGCGAGCGGCCGCTGCTGCTGCGGACCGTGAACGGCGACCTGCTGGCAGGCGGCAGCAACGAGGCGGACGTCCTCCTGGTGTTCAACGCGAGGAGTGAAGGAGAGAGGAGTGGAGGAGTGAAGAGGTGGCACAGCCAGATCACCGTCCATGACGGTGATATAGGGTGTGACCTGATTCTGGGTTACCCCTGGCTGAAGGAGCACAGGCTGGATGTGCAACCCTGGCGGGATGCGCTCCAGCTCCACGACGACCCCCGATGGGTCATCGCCGGCACCGAAGCAAGCGAGATCGCAGCGCTAAGCACACGCACCCACGCGACCGTCCGAGCCCGCAGCCCGTCGCCGTTGCCCCGCACGCCGTCCGAAGTGGAGGAGGAGATGGAGGCCGAGGTGAGGAAGATGAGGCTCACCGTCGGGGTCAACGGCCCCGACGGAGACGAGGAGGACGAGGCCCTGGACGCCGAGGAGGAGGCAATGGTGGCCAAGGTGCTGATCGACGCGGCCAAGGAGGCGAAGGAAGTCCGTGGGGTGGTCACGGCCGAGGCGGAGGAGCAGCATCCGCTGGCCGTCCAGCTGCGCGCCGAGATGCTCAAGGAGTTCGAGGGCCGCGTCTTCTGCGACCGCGTCCACCCCGATCCGCCGCCCCGAGGCCAGCACGGGATGGCGGTGCTGCGCCTCAAGCCAAACGCCCAGCCGGTGGTGGGGAGGGTGATCCACCTGAAGGGCGAGCGGCTGGAGGCGCTGCGGGAGATGGAGGAGGAGTGCCGCCGCGACCGGAAGGTGGAGCCGGGCCGCGGCCCGTGGCGGGCGGCGGCCTTCCCGATTCGGAAGAAGAACGGGAAGTGGAGGATGGTGTGTGACTACGCGGTGACGAACCTGCAGATCATGGCGGACAGCTACCCCTTGCCCTTGACGGAGGAGATCGTGGCGGAGCAGGCGAAGTGTACCCTCTTCAGCACCATCGACTTGCGGGACGCGTTCCACCAGGTGGCCTTGGCGGAGGAGAGCCGACCGGTGACGAACGTCCAGCTGCCGGGTGGGCTGTGGCAGTGGCGTGTGGTCCCGCAGGGGATCAACGTCGGGCCCGCCCTCCTGCAGCGGGACATCGACGCCACCTGCGCGGCGGTGAAGGCGCACTCCCGCCCGTACTTCGACGACATCATCGTCAGTACGCGGCAGGGAGCGGAGGAGACGGACGAGGAGTTCTACCAGAAGCACGCCCGAGACGTCCGTGAGACGTTGCTGGCCTTGGAGAAGGACAGATGGGTCAGCGACAGCCGCAAGGTCAAGCTCTTCATGAGGCAGGTCGAGTTCGTGGGGCATGTCCTGGGGCACGGCAGGAGGGCGCCTGCCCCAGGCAAACTGTCGGCGGTGCAGCACTGGCAGCTGCCGCCGACGGTCAGCAGTCTCCGCGCGTTTCTCGGCGTCTGCAATTACTATGCGGGCTACGTGAGACTCTACGCGGAGCTGGCGGCGCCGTTGCAGGAGAAGCTGAAGTTGCCGAGGGAGCTGACCAAGGCGGGATCCAAGCACCCAGTGGTGTGGACGGAGCAGGAGAAGGAGGCGTTCGACAAGCTGAAGAAGGCCCTCGTCGCCGACCTGGAGCTGTACCACATCGATCCAGCCAAGCCGTTCGTCCTGCGCACCGACGCGTCGGACTACGCCATCGGAGCGGTGCTGGAGCAGTTCCCGAACATCGACGGCGTGCCGCGGGTGGAGGACCTGCGGCCGGGGGCCTCCGTCCCGGTGGCCTTCATGTCCCGGAAGCTCACCGAGGGGCAGCGCCTTCGGTGGGATGTCCGGGACAAGGAGACGTATGCCGTGGTGGCCGCCCTCGACAAGTGGGCGGGCTTCCTGCTGGACAACGAGATCCTCGTCCTGACCGACCACCGCAGCCTGGAGTCGTGGTACAAGGAGTACGTCGCCGGAGTGGGCCCGCAGGGGAGGCGGGCCAGATGGCATGCGAAGCTCAACGAGTTCCGCATCACCGTGGTGCACGTCCCCGGCGAGACCAACGTGGTGGGCGATGCCATGTCCGCTGGGCCTACCCGGCCTCACAAGGCTGGCGCGACACCTCGTGGCACGGCACCGAGGCCGACACGAAGGAGATGAAGGCCCACATCCTGGAGGAGAAGCTGCGCGAGAAGTCCACCCCGAAGGCGGTGCATCCCGAGGACGAGGAGACCAAGGCGGAACAGGTGGAGAGGTCAACCCTGAAGGAGGGGAGAGAGCTGGCCGTCATCCAGCTGATCCCGCTCCAGTCGTTCGCCGCGGTCCCGTCAGCGTCCCACATCGCCGTCACCACGCGCAGCCGCCTCGACACGCAGCGCAACGCCCGAGACGCCCCAGCAGACGCCCCGCACGGTACGCGGTCCGAGCACCCACGCGAGATGCACCCGTCAGCCTCGTCTCCCGCGGCCGCAGCAGTCCCACCGTCGGCATCGTCTGCGGCAGTCCCACCGTCTGCGTCGTGCATCGCATCACCAGCGTCCGTGCCAGCACCATCATCCAACGCGCCATCGCCAGTCCCATCACCAGCACCGCAGTCCACCGCACCGCAGTCCATCGCACCGTCCGCAGCGCCCACAGCCGGTGTGTCATCACCGGCCATGCCCGTCCCAGCGTCCGCAGCCGGTGTGCCGTCACCGGCCGCGTCAGTCCCGTCTGCAGTGCCCTCAGCGGGTGTGCCGTCAACCGCTGATCCCGTGCCCCCGCAGCCTGACCTGGACATCAACGTCTTCGACATGGACTGGAGCAAGGCGTATGCGGTGTGCCCGCGCTGGAAGCCCGTCTGGGACCAGGCCCACAACGGCCCGGGCTGGCCCAGCGGGTTCCAGCTGGTGGATGGGCGGCTCGTCTCGGCGGGGAGGTGGTGTGTGCCGAGCGGGCTGCTGGCGGAGGTGCTGAGGGAGCAGCACTCGGTCTCCGGCCACATTGGCGGGGACCGGCTGGTGGAGGAGGCCGAGCGCACCTACGTCTTCGCGGACCGGATGGAGGCGGCGAAGGTGGCCGGCGGGCTGCAGCGGACGTGCCCGGTGTGCCAGGCCACCGAGCACCCGCACCAGCCGCTGCGGCTGAAGGTCTGCCCGACGCCCGTCCCGCCGTACATCATGGCGTCGGTGGCCATCGACCTCTTCGTGATGCCGGAGGTGGACTTCGAGGGGCAGCTGTACAACGTGTTCGCCGCCTGCGTCGATCGCCACAGTGGGTGGGTCGTGGCCACGGCCCACCACACGCGCGGCCTCACCGCCGCCACCGTGGCCAAGGCGATGTACCGGGGTGGTGGTCGCCGCACGGGCTGCCCAGCGTGATCACGAGTGATCGCGGGCCGCATTTTGCTGGCGCGTGGTGGCGCAGCATGTGCGGCCTGCACGGGATCCGCCACGCCTACGCCCAGGCGTACCACCACGCGGCGAACGGGCGGGCGGAGTCCCTCGGTGCGCAGCTGCAGAAGCGGATCCGGAGCGAGAAGGCCGAGGCCCCGATCACCTGGGTGGAGTCCCTGCCCAGGGCAGTGCAGAAGCTGAACGACTCCAAGGCGCAGCACGGCCTGAGTCCGTACGAGGTGCTGTATGGACGGCATCGGTGGACTGGTGGCGTACCGTACAAGGCCCCGGTCATGGTGGAGGATGCCGTGTCGTTCTTCGAGAGACAGAAGGCCGTGGACCAGAAGGTCGCCGACGTCCTCAACGACCTCCACAAGCGGCAAGCGGACCAGAAGAACCGGAGCAGGAAGGACCTCGAGGAGTTCGCCAAGGGAGACCTCGTCTGGTACCTCCGGCCTCCGAGGCGGCCGGGCCAGAAGCTCGAGAGCTACTGGCTTGGCCCAGCCCGGGTCACCGCGCGCCGTGGCGAGCACTCGTACGAGCTGGAGCTGGAGGAGGGCCGCCGCCAAGAGGCCCACCGCTGCCAGCTGAAGGCCTACCGCGATGACACGCGGTTGTGGGGCCCGCCCAAGATGTTCGTCTACCGGCAGGCCAGACCGCAGAAGACGTGGACATCGAGGAGTGGACGGTGGAGGAGATCCGGCGGCACCGCGACGAGACGACGGCGACTGGGAGTTCGAGGTGAAGTGGGAGGGCCACCCGACTCTCACGTGGGAGCCGTTGAAGAATTTCTTCCATCGCTACTCTCACCAGATGATCGAGTACGCCAAGTCCAAGAAGCTCAAGGTGGACCTGCTGGACTACCTCCACCGCAACCCGGCTGAGGTGGCGGTCATCATCGCGGAGGTGAAGAAGCAGGAGCAGGAGGTCATCAACAACGCCGAGTGGGAAGACCCACCCGAGGAGTGGGTCTGGCCCGACGAGGACATCAAGAAGGACGAGGAGGCAAGCAGCCAGGAAGGGGAGTCAGCGGACCCCCCAGTGGGCACAGCGGTGCCTGCAGCACAGCACGTCCCGACACGCGATCCACCGCCAGCGCTAGGTCAGGATCCACCGCGGACCGTCGCCGCCGCTGCATCGCACCAGCCCGTCCCGCTGCACTTCGTGCACCACCCGTCCGACCGTCCCTCCGTCTCTGCGTTTCCCCAGCTGTCGCAGGAGGCTGATCCCCAGATCCCCTCTGCTGCGGTATCAACCTTGGTGTGTCCATCGACAGGAGCTGAGTGCGCGCAGCCCGTGTCTGCGTTCGCTCATTTGCTGCCGCACGCTGCCCCCCAGGCGGCTGTGGCTGCCTCCCAGGCTGCTGTGGCCGCCCCCAGGCGACGGTGGTGGCTGCCACCAGGCTGCTGTGGCTGCCCCCCAGGCGGCTGTGGCTGCCTCTGCGATGTTCACCCATTCTCCGTATGTGCCCATTCCGAACCATTTCCCGGCTGCGGGCGGGGACGCGGTGCCCCCTCCGCCTGCGGCCTTCCCGGTGTGTACGGGCCGGCACCCCCCATGCCGCCGGCCTGTGCCACGCCGTCCCCGTTCCTCTCACACCATTTCCTGCCAGCGCACCCCCATACCCAGTGCGCCCCGTTCATCCCCTGTCCCGATGGAGCCTTCGCCACCCATGGCTCCTTCCCGTTGCACCTCCAGGACCCGTCCTCAGCCTCAAGGCGGCGAGAGGGCACCACCGCCGGTGTCTGCGTCCTCAATCCCCCCAACGCAGGCCTGGTGAGTCCCGGCCCTTTCCGGCCCCAACCCGGAGGCCACCCATTTTCCCCTACCCACGGCTACCCATGCCAGCCCACCGCCCCGGGGGTGGTTGGAAAAGCCTGGCGTCAAACCGTACTGGGTAGCGGGGGTTGTATTTGTGGGGCTGCTGCTGCTGCTGCCGTTCCTTGCCTGCCGATTCGCCAGAGTGCCTGCTGCGCAGTGGACCAAGACGCTGGCGGAGGCTGGGTACGTGGAGACTACACCGTCGGAGGCGAGCCGACGGATGGCAGCGGATGTCTCTGCCCCTGTCCTTCACACTGACACTGATACTGTGGAGGCAGGAGGAGGCTGGCGCCCAAGGCCGGAAGCCAGAGGCGGGCGGCAGCCAGGGGCAGAGCAGACCCCCCAGCCGGCCAAGGGAAGACAACGGCCGGGAGAGAGCGGGGGGCGGAGGCCACACAGACAAGCCAGCGGCCCAAGGGGGCCACCAGCCAGCCACCCCCAGCCAGCGAGGGGAGGCAGACAGCCAAGGCAGCCAGGCACCCCCCCCAGGGGAGACCAGAGACCCCAAGACCAGCCACCCCCCCCCAGGGGGAACCGAAGCCAGCCAGGCCCCCCAGGGGGAACCGAAGCCACCCCCCCCCAGGGGGAACCGAAGCCAGCCAGGCCCCCCAGGGGGAACCGAAGCCACCCCCCCCCAGGGGGAACCGAAGCCAGCCAGGCCCCCCAGGGGGAACCGAAGCCACCCCCCCCCAGGGGAACCGAAGCCAGCCAGGCCCCCCAGGGGGAACCGAAGCCACCCCCCCCCCAGGGGAACCGAAGCCAGCCCCCCCCCAGGGGCACCGAACAGCCAAAGCCCCCAGGGGCACCAGCAAGACGAGAGGCCCCAGAGGGCCACCGAGCCAGGCCCCCAGAGGGCCACCGAGAGGCCCCAGAGGACCACCGAGCCAAGACCCCCCAGGGGCCCCAGAGGGCCACCGAGCCAGGACCCCCCCCCAGGGGGCCCCAGAGGCACCGAGCCAGGACCCCCCCCAGGGGGCCCCAGAGGCAACCGAGCCAGGACCCCCCCCGGGGCCCAGAGGCCACAACCCAAGACCGCCCCCCCCGGGGGCCCAGAGGCCACACAACCAAGACCCCCCACACCCAAGGCAGAAGACCCCAGGGGGACCCCCGGGCAAAAAAAAACGCCCCGGACCCCCCGGACAAAAAAAAAAGCGCCCCCGGACCCCAAAAAAAAACGCCCCGGCCCCAAAAAAAAAAGCGCCCCCCCCAGGGGCGCCCACACCCACCGGAGCCCCAGAGCGCCAAACGAGAACCGAAGAGGGCGCAAGGAGCACCCCCCCCAGAGCGCCACAGAGAACCGAGCAGGCGCAAGGGAGAGAAAGGCACGCCCCCCCCCCAGCCAGCCAGGAAGCCAGGCAGGGGCAAAGGAGGCGAGCCGAAGAGACCCCCCAGGCACCAGAAAGACCCAAGGGAGCCCAAGGGACCGCCCCCCCCCCAACCAGCCGGGGAGCGCACCGCCCCCCGAAAGGCTCAACGCTCCGGGCTCTGCCCCCAGCCTGCAGGTCGGCGCGGCGCGGCTGCCAAGCCACCCAGCAGGACAGCGGCCCCCGCCCAGAGCCCGGAGGAGTTCCACCCCCTCCCAAGGCGCCCACAGGAGCCTGCGGCCGGCCTGCCAGCAGACCGCCCGGGGACCAACGCCAGCCCCCGACCAGGCTCCTGTGGCGCGCGAGGCCACACACGAGGGGCGCCCCCGGGCACCAAACGCCAAAGGCCAAGGCCGAGGCCAAGGCCACACCCCTGCCCTCCGTATACCCGAACCGCCCGACGTTTGTTTGTACAATTCGTTCACTTCGCCGATGAGGTGCGCATCGCCCCCCGCTCCCGCCTCCGAGGTTAGCCGAAGGCAGGCGAGGCCGGGCGCCTCGGTAGGAAGGGGAGTGTGGGCGGCGGGAGGCGGCCTGGCGCCTGCGCACTGGAATTAGCGAATTTCTGCCCCATTCCGCTACTTTTTTTACCTGTGTACTTTTCCCCCCCAGGTTCTCTCTTCCGAATGTTTCATTCAAAGAATTGTGCATGCTGAAGGAAGGAATCAAAAATCAATCTGAGTTCAAGGAAACAATTGTCCAAGAGTTCAAAAAGTCAATCCGGAAGGTCAATCAAAAGGAAATTCAAATTCAAAAAAGAAAGAGCAAGCGGCGCTGGGAATCAAGGTGAAGGTGTTCTTCCGCCCCCCCGCTACCCTTTTTTTTCAAACCAGGCTTTTCCTCCCCCCCCCTACTGCTTCAGAGGCACCCCAAGGAGTTGGCCAAAAATACCGTCCCCCCCCAATTTTTGAATTATTTGGCTGCCGGAACCCAGGTTCTGGCTGAATTCAGGGACCGAAAGACACAAAAAAAGGGAATTTTTGGGGCGCGTGTGCCTATTTTTACCGGAGCGCCGGGTGACTGTTTTCCCCCACTCGGCCTGCCGGGGAGCCCATTCCGCGCACGGTCACCGAACCGGCGAGAGGGGAAAACTCCCGATAGGGAAAATCTCCCGGACTATGTCCCCATCAGGCCCCGGTTCGAGAAGGAAAGCATTGACGACTATGTCAAACGCCGATTCGGCGATACGCTCGATAGAGCGTTGTTCCTGCCGTTTTTCCAAGGCGGCAGAGTCAATGAACAGGGCATGGCCCTGCCCCTCCTGCGCTTCAACCACAGGATGGTTGAGAATGAACAGAAGCCATGGGACATTTTCTGATTACGGAAAAGACATGTGCCAAAGGCACACCGCCCGAAGCCGCAATCGGCTGTCGACGTTCCACCATCGGAATTGTCAATGAGGAAGTATTGTCCAGAGGAGACCTTCTCCAGACCCGCCAGGCTAGGATCAATATGATCCGTAACAGCAGTGACCCCTGGCTGAACAAGCGGATCAAGCCCTTCTTCCACCGGGATCAACCTAGTATTTTAACCACCAGCCACACTTGGCGTTTCTGGAATGCGAAATCTCCAAGGGTATTCGCCCAATATTTTGGAGGAAATTTCGTCCTGGATTTCCAGCAAAAACGATCCACTATTGTGGTTATGTGCAGCAGGCCATAGGCTTCGAAACGAAATGCCCGCAGTGTATATCTGTACACGCAACCCGGACAGCATAAGCTTCCACCATGACGCATACGTGCGCTATTGCGCAGCATTGGTTTGTGGTGAATGCCTATTGGCGTGGTAAAATATGGATAAATTCCGCTGGACGGAAAATGATTATGATAAGGACATACCCGTCCGTTGCGTCAACTGCCTACAGGCATATTTCTGGTTACCTGCCGATGGCACTATGACTAAAGTTATACCAGAAAATGAAGACCATCTGGTTAAATTGAAACAGGACTATAAGTCCCAGATCAATTTTTACCAGTTCAAGAAATTTAAAACTGTGCACAGCTACCGCACAGGCGGAATCGCCAAGGATTTTCATCCCGACAGCGCAGCTTTCCGACTCGCAGTCGAGTCAGCAGGCAAGGCCAAAGTGCCATAAATTTTTCAAGACTCCGATTGGGATAGGGTGATATACCCACTTTTTCAGGCACAAACCTTTCCAAACCGATCAGGTTATACATTTATGTTGCCTGAATTCACTCCTGAGGCCTACAAAATCGAATTTACCGATTGGGTAAGAGAAAATGTAAGGCCATTCACAATACGAGCGCGAGTCGCAGGCTGGCATTGCAAGGCAGATCCTGCCGTTCACCCGGGGATACCACCACAGGTTCAATGTAACCACCCCCGCCTGAATTTTTGGATCTGGCCGGCAATGCTGCCACTTTTCTTCTGGATAACCTCCAGAATTTTCTTCATCGAGAAGCCAACAGGCTCGGAGTACGATTACCCGATGGGTATACACAAACGTGGGAATCGCCCGACTATGATGTCGATGAGCCTGAAAGGCAACTTGTAAATTTTGAATCTCCGATACTGGAGACAGTGGAAACTCCTGATGGAGACTACGTACGGGAGATCAGACCCCCGATTCCCAGGAAATGGCCATCTGTGCCATGGATACCCCAGGCCTACAGGAACCAGGTCCATGGACCCTGTTCTGACCTTTTCATCAGGCCTATAGGCCCTGTATTCGGTATCCATCCCAGGCATATCTGCCGATATGTATTTGTACTTTGTGTAGGGAACTCCTCTCTTTTGAGCTATCGCCCGTCTATCGAGGGATAAGCCTCTGGGGATACCCCATCGCCAAAATCGTGTCCGCACCGCGCTGCGAAGTCTTCCCCAGCGGTATATGCCGCCAGTAAGAAGACGCACAGCGCACAGCACGCACACCGTAATAATAGTTCCCAACTTGTCACTTATCGGCCATAAGGCCCCATAAGACTGCCACACAACAAAGCTTCTGCTTAAGGCATTTTGACCAGCCCCACACTCCTCTCTCCTTTCCCCCACTGGGCAAAATATCGCTGTCGCCGGCAGTTGGTTTTGTAAATAGGTCTTTCTCCCTGGTCAGATATGACTGGCCAGGTGCCCCCTCCTTCCACACCCTGCGGAGCAATATTTTCTTATTATGGAATGAGACCTCCACGCGTGCCATAGGCACACCCAAACTGGGTAGATGGGACGTTCTTGAGTGGAAACCTTCCAGCCCCATTTTCCAATGGACTCCTTCACTTCCACCTCTTTGCCGCGATAAGTAGGCACCGCATCAGCGGTGACTACTTATGCGCGTTATTGCGTTATTTCGCACCATACTTCCCACACCCCTGGTTACTTAAGAACCAAAAGCCACATACGGCTCTGTGACAGGTCCCCGTTCCCAGGACTGTGTCCGGCATTCCGAATGGCGTGGTCCAGTAGGGAAATCGGGCATAGTCCTGGGAGGGGGATGTGTACCAGGCAGCCATAAGGCCACGGTACTGTGTATGTAGGTATCAGCCTACGGCCAGATATAGCTCTGGGCCCCATACACAGTACTATTCTAGGTGGTTTTCCTAAAGATGGCCAGCAGCCTGAATTAGGAATACCTAGCTCTATAGAGCAGAACCTTACCCGGTTCTCCTCGCCACAGGTGGTATTAATTTTTTCTTTGCTTTCACTTGATTTTCAAGTTTGATTTGTTTCTTCTGGAGTCCGGAAAGGACAGCCAAGTCACTTGGCATTTTTTTGTCGTAGCCCATAGGGATTCCTCGTCTGTTTTGTGCTCTGCTTCTTAATTGGGGAAAACTGCTTTCAACATTTATCTTTTGTTATTTTTTTATTGTTACTCCAACTTTTACCTTTTGCGCACCAAAGGGTGAAAGCGAGGAAAGGTTGGACGTACACTGTTTTCCCGAAAATGAAAGGAGCCCCCAGGTTTCAAAAAGAAACGTGTTGCTGCAACATATGACGTCATCAAGTGAAAGGGGCTGATTTGGGACATTGAGGAATGGACACAACCCTCTCCCACTTATGAGTTTTTTGACTGTGATCGATTTTGCTGTAAGAGGCCCACCCAACACACTGGTGGTTTCGTTTTGGATCTGTGTAAAATCAGAAGATCGATCTAAACAGATGATTCTGCAGCAAAAACTGAGCTCTGTACGTAATGTACAAATATAATTTGGCAGGGGGGACTGTGTCAGCCACAGGAGGATAAGGAGGGGATCCAGAAAGCACCATACTTCTCCATATTTTGGTTCCAAAGCATTCTGAAAGGGGCTAACATGCCATGGAACTTCAGGCCACCAATGCCGGGTATTAAATGGCAGAGCACTGTATGGATTACGGGCCGGTACCCTTGAAAATTGAAAAAGTTGTATTAAAGCGTCAACCACTTGGTCAGTGGTGGCTTTATGGGGGGTACCCTCATTTTCTCCAAAATCACCCATAAAAGCGTAAAAACGCTTTGATAACGCGTTATACTGGAGCTTCTTCCAGGAAATCGTTAATGGTCTGATTTTGTATTTGTTTCCCTTCCAAAAATTTCCTGAGCAAATGGTGCAAAGAAGGGGCCACCTGGGGGGGGATTTTTCTCCCTGCAATTGGTGAACATACCCTTGCAGGGGTAAGTTTCAGGCAGGGGTCCCTGGAACTTTCATTTTTGTTAAACTCGGGCCACCAGGTGGCTAAGAGACTGCAGAGAAATAAGCCAGGAGTTCCAAGTAAAACTTTTGAAACTGGATCACATCCAGCATATCTTTCCAGTTCTGGAAAACGTCCATTGGGCAGCCAAAACAGACTTAAAAGAT
Organism: Euglena gracilis; assembly: GCA_900893395.1. Taxonomy (NCBI): domain Eukaryota; phylum Euglenozoa; class Euglenophyceae; order Euglenales; family Euglenaceae; genus Euglena; species Euglena gracilis. The sequence continues at coordinate 17,202 of CAAHFI010845949.1, forward strand.
GCCTACTTTCACATACCAGTGAGCCAGGACCTGCCAGATTTGAGGCATCAGGTGGGGGGCAAACTTGGAGTTACAAGCAGGCTGCTTTAGCCTGAACATAACGCCCCAAATTTTCATGGGGGTAATGAAACGTTCGAAAAGTTGAGGAGAAAAAGAGGCATCAAGGTATTAATTTACCTATACGACATTTTGGAACCAGAAACACCCTACAAAATCACCTGCACACAGTAGTGAGGGATTCAATCAGATCAGGGTTCAAAATCAATGTAAAATATTCAACCCTGGAAATCCAGAATGATAAACCACCTGGGGTTTCAACTAAACTTCCAAGAAGGAAAGTTACAACAGCACCCCCAAAAAAGTCAAAAACAGCAAAAAGGAGCTGGGAAAAACGTAAAAAAGGACTTCATGTCAAAAAAGCAGCCGGCTGCCATTTTAGGACAAATCAGGTCCAACCTGATGCACCTTCCCTTTCTCAGGGCTTTTAAGGATTCCCTAGCCAATTTTCTGGCAAAACAAATCACAGCCCCCTAGGACTCAAAACACACGTTTCACCATAAATAAAAACACACTAAAGGAAATTAAAATTACACTGGACACATGGGAGGGTAGACCCTTCCCCCAAAATGCCACCAGGGAGTTACACTCAGACTGAAGCACCCACGCATGGAGGGGATTAGACATCCGTACAAAAACATTGTCCAGGAATTTTGGTGGGAAAACTCCACACTGCACATTAATGTCAAAGAACTAAGTGCAGCAATAAGCACAGTAAAAGCCTAAGCAAACCAGGAGAAACAGTTCTACTTTCGGTAGACAATCAAGAAATTTATTACTACCTGACAAAGTGGGGTGGCAAAAAAAACCCAATGCTCAGACCATTTCTTTAAATGGTGCATGGAACACAAAGTAAACCTGCAAGTAAAGTGGGGGCCTTGAAAGGGATGCCTTGCAGACTCCGTAAGCAGATGGGAAATGGACAGGGGGGATTACTCGCTGGACACCAACTTTTTCACTAGCTCAACCAACATTTCAAACAATTGATAGCTTTGAAAACAGATTCATTTGCCTCCCCAGGCAACAAAAACTGCCCAAATTGTTGCCAGAGGGCCCCACTGGGCGACATCAGTACTGCAATGTCTCCTGGACAATCTGGGTGACCTTTATGCAAACAAAACCCCTCTGGTCAATAATTCAGAAATCACTCCTCACATTTAAAATGCTTACACAGACAAAAATTCTGACGGTTACCCCCTATGAATCTGCCTTTTGTCTCCCCCCCTCTGGGTTTGATTAGAAAGCAGGGAATAAAATGTTGGGTTCCTGAAGCCTCAGACTTTCAGTCGTCCAACATGCTTTTTTCTTGGGTCAGGTTTACGTTTGCCCTGAATTTGGGTGCTTGGACAATTTTAGGTTTCTGATCCAGGGTTGGATGCCATTTTTATTAGTTGGCAGGTGCTGGGGGGGTTTGTGCCACCAGTTTAGACTTTTTTTGACGTCTATGGTGCAGGGGAGTGTTTCCCCACTTTTCTTCCATAGAAGTTATTTCACCAAGCAATTGGTTTTGTGGGGCTGTGGGTGGTGGTTGGTGACCTCTTTCCATCCCATAGACATTTGGGGATGAATGCTGTGACCTGCGGATGGGTCGTTGGTATTATGGCAACCACTGGTCTACAGGAGGTTGTTCAAAAATTTGCAGGGGCGTTGTGCATGCGTCTCTCACACTCTCTCTGGTCCTCCACTCTGATCTTGTTGTTGGTAAACATATCATAGGGGGGTTCTCTGTGGGTCCCCCCCTTAGGTCGATCTTCCCCTGCCATAGGTAAAACAAAATGATTTAACAGGGGGGCACTGTGGGTCCCCTATCGTCCTCCGCAAGGTCCACTGTGGGTACTCTGTCCTCCTCCGCAAGGTCCATTGTGGGTACCTTGTCCCCTTGTCCAAGTAAAGGGCCTCTGTGGGTCCCTTTGATCGTCCTGGGCCGGTTACACTGGGTAGCAAAATAGATCTCAAGGATTCCTCTCTTTTCATATTCCTTTAAGTCCAGGCCTAAGGCCGTTTTTCAGGCATCAAGTGGGGAGACCTGGGTTTTTTCAAACAGGCTAATTTTGACTAAACGCAATGCCGCAGATTTTCTTATCAGTGGTGAAAACTTCGAAAAATGTTGAGAAAACGGGGCATCCAGGTGTTTATTTACCTGGAAGACATTTTACTTGTGGCCTCCACCAGATTTTTTTGCAAGTCACCTGAACAGGGGCGTAAAAGGTATGTTCAGTTCAGGGTTCAAAATCAATGTGAAAAAGTCCACCCTGCAGCCACACAGTCGAAACCATCTGGGTTTTCAACTAAATTTTCAGGAACGAAAGCAACAGGTGCCCCACCAAAAAGTCAAAACCCTAAAAAAGGAGCTGGGAAAAATTGCGAAAAAAACATTGCATGTCAAAAGGCAGTTGGATGCCATTTTGGGTCAAATAAGATGCAATCTAATGGACCTGCCATTTTTAAGGGCTTTTACAGAAACCCTGGTAGTTTTGTTTTTGGTGGAGAGTCCACAGCCTCCATGGGACTCAAAGCATTTCTCAGCAAATCGACCCCAATTAAGGGAATAATATTCTGCTGGACACCTTTGGGGGGGGGCAGACCCTTCCCCCAAAATGCAACCAGGAGTTGAATTCAGACAGCAGCACCCATGCCGGGGGGGGCTAGACATGAGCACAGGAGAAATTGTGCAGGAATTTTAGAGAAAACACTCCATTTTCCACATAAATGTAAGGGAGCCCAGTGCAGCAATTAGCATTGTGAAAGGTTTCAGCAAACCTGGGGAAACTGTTTCTTTGTCCGCAGACAACCGGGAATTTATTATTTTCTGACAAAAGGGGGGGGGCAGAAAGGACTCTTTCAACAAAATGCTAAGTTTTTCAAATGGTGCTTGGAAAAACAAGTAAACCTCCAAGTCAACTGGTGCCTTCAAGAGAATGCCTGACATACCCCATAAGCAGATTGGAAGTGGACAGGGGGGATTACTCTTTGGACCCACCTTTTTCACCGGCTGAGGCAGCATTTCCGAATTTCATACATCTGGTCCAAAATTTGATACATGTGGAAAAAGGTTTATTTGCCTCCCCAGGCACAAAAAACTGCCCAATTTCGTGGCCAGATGGCCAAACTGGGAGGCCACAGCAGTGGATGCATTAGACCCCGCCAAAAAAAGAGACCAGGGTCTTATTTTTGGGTCCGTTGCTGGAAGCCTCTAGGGGAGGTCTTTTTTTATGGGTGATCATTTTTTTGGTTTTTTTTTGACCGACCCTGGAACGAAAAGGCACCATTTTTTCAGTTTCCAAAGGCTGCTTAAATTTTTCCTTCGCGCTTCGCGCAATGTGTAAATTGGGTGTAATTTGACATTAAAGATGTTTTTTGCACTTCAAAATCTGAAATTTTTTGAAATTTCATCATTTTTGTGTTTGAAATTGGGATGTTTGGCAATTTTTCAGGGAAATATTGCACCGTACCCGGCGCCCCGCGCCGTCAAGGGGAGTCTTATTTATGGGAGGGGGGTCTTATTTTGTATTTTTGCTCGATAGGCCTAGGGGGGTTTTATTTTTTGGGGGGGTATATTTTCTCGGGGGGGTTACAATGTCCACTGGACAACATGGAGGATCTTTTTGCAAACCCCCTGGTCAATAATTCAAAAATTCTGCCCAGGTTGAAAATGTCACCGACCAAAGCTCTGATGGTTACCCCTACTGGGATTCAATCACCTGGTGGCCTGAGTTAATAAAAATGAAAGTTCCAGGGACCCCTGCCTGAAAATCACCCCGTGCAGGGGTATGTTCACCAATTGCAGGGAGGAACAAATGCCACCCTCAGGTGCCCCCTACTTTGAATGATTTTCTTCACGAAAATAATTGGAGGGGAAAAAAATTCAAGCTAAATGCATTAAACTTCCTGGGGTGAAACGCCAGTTTAAAACGTAAGCAGAGTGCCTTTGCACTTCGGTGGGTAATTTTGGAGAAATGGGGGTAACCACCCCTGAAGCCACTACAGACCAAGTGGCTGACGCTTTAATACAATTATCCAATTTTCCAAGGCCCAAGCCCGTAATGCATACAGTGCTATGCTTTTGATTCCTTGGATTGGTGGGCTAAGGTTCCACACCCCGTAGACAGCTTAAAAAAGGCTTTGGAACCTGAATCTGGAGAAGTATGGTGCATTATGGGATCTCCTCCCAATCCTCCTGGAGCTGGCAAAGGCGTCGTTGCCCACTGATATTTATACATTGCGTACACAGCCTCTATCTCTCTCTCTCTC
>CAAHFI010848429.1:0-10261 GCA_900893395.1 Euglena gracilis
GCATACCAAAATAAAAGTAGGTTGGAAAATCCATAAATAGATTCCAAACCAACTTTTTATTATAGTATGCTAAATTACTCTCATTTTAAATAAACATAATTTATAATTTATTTATAATGATTTCTAGACCTGAGATTATCAAGTGAGCAAATAAGCAATGGTAAAACAGTACATTTGATTCCAGATTGTTATTTGGTTTTTCATACTAATGGGTAGAATTCTTAATGGCGAAGGCCATGAAGGCGGGCAGATCGCTGGCAACGGCTCTGGCAGCAAGGTCCGGGACATGCGCTGGGCCGAAGGTGCACAGGATGCAAAGTGTCGATCGAGCTTCCCTCCAGGCAACCATGAGGGCATCGAGGTCTGCCACGCTCATCCCCTTCAGCCAGTGGAACTGCGAGACCGTTCCATGCAGGGATGGGTCAACGCCTGCCTGTGCCCTGACATCCCCTGGAAGTCGCAGGGGGCGCAGGTCGCTATGCACTGACACCCGTTTGATCCACAGCCTGTCGAGGGCACCCAGGTCGTTGTCAACCAGCACCACTAGCTGGCAGACGGCACTGTAGATGTCCAGGTAGGGCGCGCTTCCACAGCACAGGTCCAGCATGACGGCAGGACCTCTGATCCTGGACATCCACGATCCCACCTGGGCTCTGAGCGCCCTGCGAATGGCCTCTTGCAGCAGGGGTCTGGCAGATCGCACATGCACCCCCGGCCTGTAGGTGCTGACGATGCCAGCTCTTGCAGCAGCCAGCATGGCACCTGTGCTGTTGGGCAGTTCCCGATCAAGCCTTCCCTCGATGTTGCCGGCGCCACCGAGTGGCACGGTAACAATCTCTTCGCTGCCCGTGGGCGCACCTTCACCCGGTGCCGTCGGGCATCCAGCCAGGACCTGGCATGAAGGCGGTGCAGAGGTGCCACCCAGGCCGACGAGGTAGCCCAGCTCTGGGTCGAAGCTGACGTCGACTGCTGGCGATTTCACCTTGCAAGGCCTCAGGGCCGATCCGCCCAACAAGGCGATCACCCCATCGGCAGCTTGCCCGAGGGCAGCAGCTTCTGCTTCGGCGCCTTCCAGGGTGTCGAACCACTTCTTGTGGGCTGCCCAGGATGCCTCGACGGACGGGTCCGGGACGCTGCCTGCGCGAAGATCGGACAGCAGGATGACTGAGCCGTCGCCCATGCACTCGACCTCGAACAGCATCCCCAGGGCATCGCCGACGGCAGCCCTTGTCTGCAGGATTGACCACCTGGGAAGCGTCGGGTGCCTGAGGAACACCAGGCCACTGTGGTGCACCCATGCCAGGCGATGGAAGCCGTTGCTCTTTGCACTGAATGGCCCGATGGCACCGCCTTCTGACAGCTTCGCAGCTTTCTGCCGGCTGATGGGTTCCACGTCCGGGGCCTTCACCAGGTCCAGTTCCTGCATCAGTGGGCAGCCTGTGGCCAGCAGCATCCATTCCACTGCAGCAGCGACCTGGTCTTCCGACGGCTGCGTTGGCCCGAAGTCGGCTTCGACGCTTGCCAGCTGCAGGTCCGTTTGGGCGCTCGGCGTTCAGGGTCGATTGAATCGTCGAATGTGATGCTGAGCTCGCACTGGGACAGCTTCGGGCATGGTGAAGGCATGGTGTACCGAATGAGCACAGTCGGCTGGATTCGCACGGCAGGTTCGACTTTCTCGGCCACGAGCTCAACTGACTCAACAAGCCGGATGCCCGATCGTAGCTGGGCATTGCGCCTTTGGATCTTCTCACGGGTTGACCCATCACGCACCTGGCACCAGTTGCCCCGGGCGATGTCGCCACTGGGCAGTCTGCCCAACGCCTGCTCTGCAGTGATCTCGGAGCACCCAGCGGACAGCCGGGCGACTGTTGCCTTGCACAGGTACGCCTTCGCACGCAGTTCCCATTCAACCTGCATCAAGGGCAGGGGTGAACGGGAATGGGTGGGCGAGTGCCACGCCGGGCGAGCTGCGCCACACGTGGGACTTCCCTTGGTGCCGGCTGTCACGTCCGAGGGCTGCCCTGCCATCCCGATAGCCCCGCTGGCTGCACGGCCTATCGAGGATGCCCTGCAAGGATGCCCAACCTGCGCGCGCACCACACCCAGCAGCCGTTGTCGCGTGCGGGGTTTGCCACAACCCTCGGGCAGTCCTAGCGCCAGTCGCCTGCTTGCGCCAGCTCTTCCAGTGCAGCCCTCCACAGAATCGCTGCCAGCAGTGGCCAGCTCCAGGCTTCCCTTTCATACACGGGCTGCTTCACCTGCAAGACATTGGGGTTGCCCACGAGACACTCGTACCCTTCCATGCAGGCGCTGCCTACGAGCATGCAGAGCTCGACACGCTTTGCAAGGGACACGACGAATGGCTTCCACCTTGTGGCCACTGCCGACTGGATTGCCAGGTCGATCGACGGGTTCTTGGTGGGCAGGACAGGGACCCTGTTCACCGGGAGTATCCCGACGGCAATAACCGAACGCCACCAGTCCACTGATCCCATGCGGATAGCCCCCGTCTCGGGCAGCATTCGGCCAGTCCCACCCAGGTGACGGCTGGACCCGGCAGGCCCTTGCAGGCACTTCTTCAAGGATGCTTCCATGATTGACAGCGTGGCCTTCCTGCCCCTGCTGCAGATCGCCACTGCCTCGGCACCCACATCATACGGCTTGGACAGCAGGATCACCAGTCGGGGCGCCCTTCCAGACCTTCCAAGCTCTGCAAGCAGTGCATCGATGCTTCCGATGGCCTGATCGATAGCCCTGTCCTCGTCGGATACGTTCATCGCGCTGATGGCTGAGGGAACCCCTAGACAGAAGGTGCGGAAGTCCCGCGCCGACCGAATCTCTGCTTCGGACGAGGTCGAAGCAGGCATTGTGGCATCCGGTGGGTTGCCACTGTGTAGTAGTCGGGGATTGATCGAAGGGTGTGGGTTCCCCTCGAGGAAAGTGATGGAATCCGGGGCAAGACCTACCAAAGTCGACATCGCCTTGCCCACCATCCAGTGCACTGCCTTCCGAGCGCCCCCTGGATGGCTGGCTGCCCGGGTGAATGCTGACTCGACATCGACGCCCTCGGGAACGCTGCAGGCCGAGGGTGGCAGTGCACCAGCCGGTGAAGTCCTGGTGGCATTCAGGTGCACCGTGATGGCCAACCCACCAGCCCATGCAGAGCTGTCGGGCGTTTCGACGGTGTCCCTTCGCAGGACCAACTGGTTGCCGGCTGTTGGGGCAGTGATGCCGGTGGACGGCAGACTGCACGAAGTAGCCGAGATCATGGGGCAACTGGGTACCTCGACCCTTGTACGGGTGAAGCCGGTGGGCAAGCGCTTCCTGCTGTCGGATTCGAAGTCCAGCTGGGTGCACCCGGTGGTCTACCAGTCAGCTATCGAGTTGACCGACGGGTACGCCGTCGCCTGCAGGCTGGACTTGCTGGCACCTGAAGCCCCGCCAGCCCCCACAACCCCTGGGCAGGCAACGGGTTCCCAGCCACAAGGCCAGGGCGCTGGCCAGGCAGATGTCCAGGACGAGGACCTGGCAGCTGACCCGTTGGACCCGTAGGACCTGCAGGGCAAGCTGAGGAAGGCTTGCAGGCAGCCTTCTCCAGGGCGCGCTTCCACGCCACCCGGCACGCAGCTATGACTGTTGCGCAACCACCGCAAGTGGCATGGGGTAGCGCCAAACCCCGCCGAGGTTTGGTAGCAAGTCGCGCATGCGTGGAAGGCTTGCAGGCAGTCGCTGCAGGCAGTGCCAGGGGTGTGCCTAGTCAGTCCAGTCACCCAGCGTTGTCAGACCGAACTTCGAGCTCTTCGTCGGGGTCCAGGGGTGCGCCTTGGGCATCCTGCCAGCTGCTGCCAACGCCGCCATGGGTGCGCTCGGAGATGCGGTCGAACCTGCCGAGGAAGCATGCGCCGGTCAGGGAAGACGCAGACGATGCCCGAACGCCGTCGGCAACAGACACCGCAGCCCCCAGCGACACTTCCATTTGCTCGAGGCACCCACGCTGGTAGCCGCGACACCCCTTCCAAGTCAGACTCTCGACCATCCTGCCTGCGCGCACTGCCAGTTCGATGCCTGCAAGGTCTTCAGCTGGCACGTCCAGACTGCAGCACAGCAGCACGGCACCCAGCAGCTGCGCCGGCGTCCTGCAGCAGTTGTCGCTTCTGTCCACCAGGAACATCCTGTCTGCCAGGCTGGCGACTACTGCCTGTGCTTCAGTGGCTGGTACTGACGCGATGACAGCCCCGGTCTTGGTCGGTGACCAGTGCACAGCCGGTGCCCTGACAGCTTGCACAGAGGCCATCCGGGATCGGACATCGTGCGATCGGCGCTGCAGCTCGGACTCGAGGGCGTCTTCAATGCCCGGCTTGAGGGCAACCGTCACGCCCCTGCCGCTGGGCAAGCTACTGGCGAAGTCCGACCTGGTACGCCACCCGAACAAGACCACCTGTCGGGTCGGCGGTGGCTGCAGTGTCCGGGATGCCACCAGTGAGCACGCCAGTGGGCAGGTCGCCAGGCCCAACGCTGCAGCCTTGTGGGCGTCCAACAACGCCTGCTGGAAGGCTGACCCCACGCTGTAGGCAACCTTCAACCCGGGACTGCCCACGGCAGCGTCCGGGTGGATGACGCCGATGTCCTCGCCTGCCCAGCGGATGATGCCGCCCGCAGATGCCGTCAGGCTGCAGAGGGCTAGCCGCATCAGCCGACAGTCTGCACCCACTTCAGCCTGCACCGACTTCTGCCTGGACAGATGCTTGCGCACAGGCAACGGGCCTGCATCGCCCACAGACAGCTCGGGGGGCATCAGGGACGGCGCAGCAGGCATGCCAGCCAGCCCACACTGCTGGGCAGGCCCACGCAGCAGGCATGTCGTGTAGATCTCGCCCTTCAACCCCAGCGACGGGGCTAGCTGCGAGGCTGCGCTTGGCAGTGGCCCCTGCGACAGCAGCGCATCCCCGGCGACGGCCGAGACAGGCAGGGGCCGTTGTACACCCAGCTGGTACATTGCGACTTCGGCAGGTGCCATGTAGGTCGGGCAGACTGCGACAGCAAGCTCGGCAAGCGCATCTTGCTCGATGAACCAGACGTAGACCTCGTCGCCGTCGAAGTCCCCCTGCATGGTGACAATGGCCGATGGCGAAATGCCTCCACACAGCCTATCCCAGGGCACAGCCGTCATCACCTGCAGGGAAGTCAGGCTGATGCTGGGTGCCCGGTTCACCATCACTGGGACCCCCACGCCACCTGGGATGTCGATGCCCATCCGGGCAAGCGCTGCAGCTGGCAGTCGAATGACCCGGGGGTCCTCTTCGGCGCTGGGGATCACTGCACGCAGGGATGGCTGCAGCACCTTCCCACGCACCCAGCGCCTGAGCACCCCATGCTTGGTGGGCCCCAGGGTCTTGGTCAGGGGGTGCAGGGGTGACTGCAGGACACTCTGCTGCATTCGGTACCCCGACCGGGCAGACACCCGGGCATTGTGCGCCCTGACGTATGATGCGACGGCTGCCTCGTCGGACACTTCATCGGGCTCAGCGCGCCCCTGGCTGATGGCAGCCTGCACCAGCCTGGCTACCTCGCTGCCAACAGAGTCGGATGCGGTTCGATCGCCCAGACTTTCCAGTCGCCAGGTTGCAGGGGGTGGCAGCAGCAAGCTCGGGACCAGGGGGCAAGCGATGAAGTGCTCGCTGCCCCCGGGGTCACACAGCTCGCAGCTGCCACCCGACAGCCTGGCAAGCGTGCCAGGCGCCACCTTGTGGAACTTCACTGCCAGTGGCTTCGCAGGCATCACCCAGCCATCCGTCGCAGAGTTGACGAGGTCTGCCACATCCACGTGTGTAGACTTGCCAGAGAAGATGCGGTAGCGATGTCCCCTTGGAAGCCTTTCCAGCTCGAAGCTTGCGACGATCCCACTGAGCGCCAGGACATTGCATGCCACCAGTGACGGCACGGGGATCTGCATCGACACCGGGGAAGGCCTTGGACGATCGCATTGGCAGGTGCTGTGCAGTTGGCAGCAGGTTGGGCACACAGGCGCATCCGTCAAGTCTGCCTCGAAGACCCTCTGCAGCAGCCGGTAGCACCCCAGGGCAGCAGCGAGTTACTTCCATTTCCCCGAATCGCACGCTTTTGGACTGGGGCGACCTTTTGGCAGGCTGCCCGAAGGCATCGAACCTTGGGGCTGCCACCTGGTCCTTGCTGGTGCACGCCAGCTTTTCCCTTGCGCGATGGGGCAGGATCACGTAGCCGACTACGCCAGCCGTCACAATGTGCGCACTGCCTTCGAAGACGACTTCGGTGGTCAGCAGTTGGATGGCCCGGCAGGCCTCACGAAACCCTGGCACTACAGTCCTTCCACGGCTTTCCTCTGGCAGGATGGCGTTCGTCAGCAGCTCGTGCGTCGCAGCTTCCAGCAGTACCCCCAGCGACTGCCTGCTGACCAGTCCGGCGGGGGACAGACATAGGTCCGCGGGAACGCCGTTGCCCAACATCGGCATGTCCTTGTCCGGGACGATTACCAGGACGTGTTTGGTCCCGTGGGGTGTTGCGATCTTGTCGCCATCCTCGAGGCTGCACCAATAGGCCACGGACACCGTCGGGGGACCTTCCACAGGATACTCGAAAGCAACCACCCTGCCTGGCGCATTAACAACGCCTGCACCCGGCATCCTGCCAGTCGGCCAGTACTCGGCGCCCACTGGCAGTCGGGTCTCGGTATCAGTCCAGCGAAGGTGCAGGGTACGCAGCACGCGCACAGACTGCGCACAGCTGGCAGACATCATCGCTGCATCCAGCTGGTTCAGCTCGTGGGGCAGGTACACTGCCTTGAAGGCCACTGTGCAGTCTGCCACGAGGGGATCGCCCACCAAGGCTGCCACAGCCGACTGCCTGCCACATTCAACATACTGGTCGGCATGGGGTGGTGGATGCCTGCAGAGGGCAGCGCGCATCAGGCCCATGCCCATCACCGGCCTGGGCATTGTGTTGTACAGTAGCCATGGCAGGGAATCGGCAGGCCATCCTGCGCGCTGGCTGGGCTCGCCGATGACTGCCAACGCTTCCAACTCCAGGACGCTCATCCACACCCCATCCAGGCGCCCAAGCAGCCTGCCCTTGTTGGTCCAGATGGTCAGCAGACCCCGTGCAGGGTTGATGCTGACGCTGGCAGACAGCTCGGGGAACTTGGACTCTGCCTTCCTGCGCTTCTGCACCAGCACGGCTTCCAGCAGCTGCCTGACGCCTCTATGGGACAGCCCCACGGGTGCCCTGCCATCCAGCGAGTATCGCAGTCCACCCTCGGGGTTGACTGCTGCCAGCCTTCCCATCAGCTTGCCGACGTAGCCAACGCCGTCTTCTGGCTGTTCCGGCTTGCTGCGCTTGCCAGCCCGGTCCAGCTCTTTGGCACGTGAAGGGTCCACCACTCTTGCGAAGTCCATGTCCTCTGCGCTCAGCATCAGGTCTGGCAACGGCAGCCACTCGGAATCCGCATGGGTTTGCCCACCACCCACAGCCATCGCCAGGCACCTGCCCAGGCCCTGCTGGTACTTCTGCACCAGCGACGGCTCTATCACCAGCTTGTTGCATGCCCACTCCACTGCCAGCAGGTTCAGGCAGGTGACGCTGTCCTTCGGCAGTGCCTTCGTGGCTGGCGACTGCAGCCTGCCGATCGGGCCTGCCTCGCTGTCTTCCACAGCCGTCGGGGTCGTCCTGTACCTTCGCCGGCCGAGCATGCCAGCTATCTCGGCCAGCTCGGTTGCAAGCGATTGGTTCAGGGGTGCACCGGACTGGGTCAACATCCCCCGGAGTCCGGCGACGATGCCCATGTTGGCCAGGCGCCCCTGCAGCACACGGTGTCCGGCATCGCGCAGGTAGGCAACTGCAGGGTAGGACGCTGCAAGCACTCGGTCGTCAGCCACAGGCATCTGTCCACCCGAGGGCAGTCACCCACAAGCAGGCTTCCCTGCCAGCCGGTCCCGTGGGCACCTGCTGAAGTGGTCCGGCAGCAGGGAAAGGTGGGCAAGAACGCCACGAGCCAACACGCTGCCTTGCCAGTCGGTGCGCCTGGACGCACTTGCCATCCCGGCATCCCCCCCGTGGGCTCGACCCAAGCCGACCCCCCCATCGGGCTGACAGCGAAGAGGCGCCTTCGAGCAAGCTGTCGGTTCTGCCCCGGGTGTCATGCAGGCGCGCAAGGGGCTGTCCTTGTTCTCAGTCAGACCCGACATCCCCACGGCAGGGCTTGCCACGGCATCCCCTCTGCCACGCCCTTCACCCCCGGCACCCCAGTCGGCAGATACAGGCAGCAGCGGGTCGCAGGGCAGACATGACCGGCAGGCAGACACTGCAGGCACCCGTGCGCCTGTCGTCCCGGGGGCTGTGGGGCCATCCCGTCATCCCGGCGTTAGGACGGTTGCGCTTGGAAGGCTCCACCCCTACATCAGGCAGCACCCTCGGGCGCCTGCCGGTCAACTGCGTGCAGGGACAGTCCCCGGTCAACCCCAGTGCCCAGGTGAAGGCTCTGGGGATGTGGTGCTCGACCTTCCCAAGGGTGTCATCCCGGCCGACGGGAGGGGGTTGGCAGTCGAAAGGAAGCTTTGGCTCAGACCCGGTGACCTGCTAGTAGGGCCCACGAGGATGGGGCACGACAAGGTCATCAGCGTGCTTGCAATCGACAGGCGGAAGAGGCCACTGCCAACGCTGCAGCTTCCCAGCAAGCTCCGGGTAAGGCCTGAATGCCTCGCAGGTGCCGACCTACAGCTGACTGTGGTGGACGTCGGGTATGGTGTCAGGCCCAGGCAGACATTCGGGATATCGAGCTTGCCTACAAGATGACGCCCATCGCCTACGCGTGCACAGCCGGCCTGAGGCCCTTCAGCAAGGCAGATGGCTCGATGGGCGATCCGGCAGGCATCTGCGTGATGCATTTCGACGTTGAATCTGCCACCCCCGTGGACCCCAAGACGGGCTCGTTCATTGGCCCCGTCGGCCTGGTTGGGCCCGATGCTCCGATTGGTATCCTGTGCATCTGCGCAGCCTGCAGCTGTGGGTTGAAGTTCGCTGTATGCTCAGTTCCCGAGGGGTGTTCCGGGCCTGGCAGCAGTGTCAGGCAGCCGCTGCCATCCGAGTACTGCTTGCAAGCTGGCATCGGCATTGTCGAAGTCCCGGACGAGGACATGATCGCGAAGGCGTTCCTGGACAACGTCGAAGCACACGGGCCCGTCATCCTGTCTGGCTGGAACATCGAAGGCTACGACTGCTTCAGGTTGGCAGACCAGCTGGTTGGGCCAGACTGCAGGCAAGATTTGGCAAGATACGCCACCAAAGGGTCGCCCGAGGACGCAGGCTTTCTGACCGGCTTGTCTTCAGGCAAGTGGATCTTCGGTCCTGGAAGCGTGAAGTGGTTCGGCAAGAGGGGACTGTCGATTTCGCACCCATGCACCCTGGCAAGCGACTGCCTGAAGATGACCAGGCTGTTTTCAGGATCGAGGTTCTCCAGTTACAAGCTCGATGCAGTCGCCCACGAGCTACTGTCGGCTGGCAAGCTTACCCCGGACCCCATGCTGTTTAGTCGCCAGTTCCTTGCAGCCAATGGGAAGCCGGCCCTTGGCAAGCTGATCGAGTACTGCGTGCGGGATTGCGAGCTGTCCCTGGGGATCTGGCAGGCTTGCGGGCACACTGCCACAATGGTGAGCGTGTCGTGGCTGTGCAGGTCGCCCTTGAGCACAATGCTGATGGGTAGCACCGGCAGGGCGTCAGAGCTGCACCTGATGAATGCCCTGTGGCACGATGGGTTGACGATTCCAGACAGGGCGTTCGTGCCCAGCATGGCAATCAGCGGGGGACACGTCACGGCAGTGAAACCGGGCCTGCACATCAACATTAAACACGTAATCATAAAGAATACCACCCATAAAGAAAAGAATACCACCCATAAGCAGGTAATCATAAAGAATGCCACCCATAAGAGGTTATTTATAATAAATGTTCTGGTAACATATGTAATATTTAATATATTACCAGGTACTAAATATGAGAGGATTAATATTACAAATTGGTAATTCATTAAGAATACCATTCATAAGCGGGTTATCATTTTATTAATAAATGACCGGTAATGTTTGTAATATGAATATCCATAAAATTAAGCCAAAATTTTACTTATTATATTTTTTTGTTTTTTATCCTGTTTATATCGAATTTTTATGAATTTTCATATTATAAATATTACCAGAATAAAATGAGGAAGAACCCGGAAAGAAAAAAATCTTAA
>CAAHFI010849930.1:0-12150 GCA_900893395.1 Euglena gracilis
GTTCAACGCTGCTGACTGGACACAAGCCACAATTCACACAGGTACAGGCCAAACTGACTCTGGACGAACTGTTCCAACGGGTGGAAACCGAACTCAGGTGCCAAAAACAGTCAGACTCCCTGGGTAGGGGGTACAACGGCTGGCAGAACCAACCTCGTGAAATTGGGCATTAATATTTTGAATTTTTGACACGGCACCAGCCTCAAATAATGAGCTTGGAAGGCCCCAAAATTTTACCATTGACCCAGCTGCTGGACTTCTTCCACTTGCAAACCAGCATTTTTTCACCACCAACAAAAAGCGGTTAGAAGCAGCCCCCGCGCATACACAAACACACCAGAACAGAACAGCCGGCAAGGAAAGCAGAACATCAACATCGCGCAGTGCGGAGCCCTGATGGTCCGCCCTTTGCCCTTGTGAGGCGTGATTGTGCACTGAAAAAAGGGGGCCTGGGGCCTTCTCCAAAGAACCTTGGCCACCAAGTCGTTGACAGTGGACTGTAAAAGCCTGCATCCCCCTCAACTGGCCAATTTCAAAAACTTCTTGAGATGAACTGCCAAAATGTTTGAGAAAACCAACTCCAGCCCCTCTGGTGGAGTGTGCCCCCACACCTGGGGGTCCCTCATTTTGGGATAAATATTTTTTTGGTTATTGAGATAATTGTACCAGCATTTATGGCATTGAAGAATGTTTTAGTGAAAACAGAAGGGGACCCCCAGGCTTGACGTTAAATTGGGTTGCAGCCACATAAGCCATAATTAAATGAAAGGGACTTATCTGTGGGCACTTTTGAAGTGATGCAACTCTATTCAATTTATGTAATTTCTGGCCTTTACGCTGGATTCTAATCTAGACGCCTTGCCCAACACACTGGTGGTTCGTTTAATTCTCTCCAAATCAGAAGATCGATATAAACAGAGAATTCTGGAGCAAAAAATCAAGTGTGTGCGCAATGCGCGTATATCAGATGGTTAGGGGGCTTGGGACAGCCCCAGGAGGATTGAGAGATGATCCCAAAAAAGTTCCATATTTTTACAAATTTTTTTACAAAGCCTCTTGTCAGGGGCCAAAATGGTGTGGAATTTCAAACCACCAAACCCAGGAAGTAAAAACATAGCACTGCTTTCATTACGTGCCTTGGCCTTGGAAAACTGAATAACTGCACTAAAGTGTCAGCCACTTGGTCAGTTGTGGCTTCAGGGGGTGTATCCACATTTTGTCCAAAAAAACATATGATAATGAAAAGGAACTCTGAGAACGCTTTAAACTGGGGCTTATCCCTAGAAAATCCTCAATGAGTTTATTCTGTACTTGTTTCCCTTCCAAAATTAGCCTGAGCAAATCATGCAAAGGAGGGGCCATCTGAGGGGTGGCATTTTCTCCCCCCTGCAATTGGGGAACATGCCCCTGTACGGGGTGATTTTCAGGCAGGGGGTCGCTGAAACTTTCGTTTTTATTAATTGGGGCCACCATGTGGCTCAATCCAAAAAGGGGGTGACCATCAAAACTTTGGTCTGGGGATCACTTTCAACCTGGCGATAAAATTTTGTATTACAGACCAGGGGTGGTTGCATAAAGTTCCCTCATGCTGTCCAGTGGACACTGTAATGCGCTTACTGCTGCAGCTTCCCAATGGGGCTATCTCGCCACGAAATTGGGCACATTTTTGTTGCCCGGGGAGGCAAAAAAATTAACGTTTTCAAATTTATGACACTTTAGCATTGCTGTATTAAACAGGGAAAAAGTTGGCGGTCTAAGGAGTAATCCCCCATGTCCGTTTCACATCTGCTTATAGGGTCTGCAAATCTGAAGTCACCAGTTGACTTGGAGGTTTACACGGTGCTCTACACACCATTTAAAAAATGGTCATATCGTTGCGTTGAAGGGGTCCTGGTTGTCCACGGAAAAAGAAATTGATTCCCCAGGTTTGCTCAAATTTTTCACGGAGTTTATTGTTTCACTGAGTTCCTTTGCATTCATGTCTAATATCGAGTCCAAAAATCCTGCACAGTTTCTCTGGTGTCGGTGTCCAGACCACCATCGGGCATGGGTTCTGCTGTCTGAGTGCATTTCCCTGGTTGCATTTTAGGGGAAGGGTCCCCACCAGGTGTCCAACAGAGTTTTTATTTCCTTAATTGGGCCTTGATTTCCTGGGAAATGGCGTGTTTTGAGTCCCAAGGGGGCTGTGGACATTGCCACCAAAAAAAATTGCCAGGGTATCCGTAAAAGCCCTTAAAAATGGAAGGGCCATTAGGTTGCATCTTATGTGATCCAAGATGGAAGCCAGCTGCCTTTTGACATGTAATCTTTTTTCACAGTTTTTCCCAGCTCCTTTTTTATGGTTTTGACTTTCTGGGGGGCACCTGTAACTTTCCTTCCTGGAAGTTTAGTTGAAACATCAGATGGGTTACAAGTTTGGTGGGCTGGAGTGTGGACTTTCTCACATTAATTTTGAACCCTGAATTCTGTAAATATCTGACGACTATGTTCAGGTGACTTTTGAAATGTTTTGGGTGGGGGCCATAAGTAAAATGTTTTCCAGGAAAATAAACCCCTGGATGCCCGTTGTTCTCCACATAGAAAGTTTTGGTGACTAACATGAAAATCTGGGGCTTACATCAAGCCCGAAGCAGCCTGTTTTAAATTCCCAGGTGTGCCCCCCTACCTAATGCCTTGAAAATGGTCTGAGGCCTGAACTTAATGCAATATGAAAAAAGGCATGCTTTAGGTCTATTTTTGCTGCCCAGTGGCCTTTTCCAAAACTGAAAAAAAATGTGTCGGATATGATCCAACTTGAATGGTTTTACTTGAAACTGCTTATTTACTACTCTGCAGTCGCTGATCATTCTCCATTTGTTTGATCCTCCTTCTGGTTATGAAATTAAAAACAATAGGACCAAATGCTGGGTTTCTGAATCCCAAACTCGTTTTATTGACCCAGTTTTTCTGTAATCCAGCAGGTTTTTTTCTGCCTGGTTCAGGTCCAAGTTGGCTCTGGGTTTTGGGTGAGTGGACAGATTTGTGGGATTTACCCAGGGGGGTTGAATTATATTTTTGATCAACTCACCTCTTGTTGTAAGGGCTTGTTTTGACCACCATTTTAGACTGTTCTGAAGTCCCTGGGGCAGGGAGGTGTCTCCCCATCCTTCCTCCATGTATTTTATTTCCCCATTCAGGTTTTTTACTGGGGGTTGGGTGGAGGGTGTTGAACATTCCACCCATGGTGCCACCAGGGTTTGAAAATTCTGTAAGGTATGCTGGGGGGTGTGCATGTTCTTCTCACAGGCTCTATGATCCTCCCCTCTGTCATTGGTGTTGTCATTGAACATACCGTAGGGGCTCCTTTTTGGGTATCCCCCTTGTTTTGGCTTCGCCTTTCCATGGGCATTAAAGAAGAAAGTGAGGGGGGGGGTTGCCTCCTTGTCCTCCATTTCCCCTTTGGGGTCATCCTCCTGGGGCTGCCACTGGGGTTTTATATAGAATTCACCTGTTGGGGGACTATCCCCCCTCCTTATTACAATTGATGGGCCCAGAGGTCTTGAGCATGATTGGCCCAGTTGCCTTGATAAAAATGGTGGCCCCAGTGGCCTTGATAACAAACTTGTACCCATTTGCCTGCTTTGATTTTTGAAAGTCCCTGACTTTTCTTTGATTTGGGACACCATGCCCATTGAAAATATTGGGGGGGCCACTCCGTTACCAGTGAAGTGGTTTGGGGCTGCCAAGCCCGTTGTAAACCTTGAAAGGTCCTTGGGACACCACCCTTGCCCCCTGAGGGGTGATTTGAATGGAAAATGGTGGGTATGTTGTGTTTGACCTGTTCCGCCCCTGCCATGTCCTGTGGGGCCTTGGTGCTGGTGGCACCTTTGGCCTTTGTTGCAGCGACTTCTGTAGTTGCAGATTCCTTCATGGCCAGTTGTGCCTTCATGACCTTTGTTGCCTCCATGGCCTGTGCGGTTTTGACTGCCATATCCCCGCTTTGATGTAAATTGTGTTGTGGAATGTTGACCCTCATGGTCCTGGCTCCAATGGCCGCAGTGGCAAGCTGGTTGTTGCTTCTGCCCCTTTCGGGGTGTTCTGAACACTGTCTTCCAGGGTCCGTGGCCATCACTTTGGGGGGTTTGGGTTCTGGAAATGTCTGTGGGTGAAATTTCTTTTGGGGAAGGGGCAGCCACGGTTCGCCACAGTTGAAACGCGTCGTCAGGTTGTCCAGCTGCTGCTGCTCCCTCTTGAAGTTCTCCAGCGCTGCAGCGTTGCATCTTTCATTAAATTCTTTCAAAAAATTCAAGAACTTTTGATTCGAAGTTCTGCACGAGGGATGATTTCTGGATAATTTGAATGTATTGATTGTCATCTTCTTTTCTCAATTGACGTGGTATTTCCAGTTCTTTTCTTTTGGGTGTCGAAGGGAAAATTAGGAAACAGCCAACTCCGGTGATAAAAGGGCACAGATGGTTGATCCTGAATTTACCCTCGGACAACCCAGGGAGAAGGCCCCCTATTCAATTTGATTTTGAACAGTTCAATGTGAAAGGGCTAAGTCAATCGGATTATCCAGATTCTGACGTCCGTGGAGCATATCAAATCAGAATTTGTGGACGTGTCCAAGACTGAAAAATGCAAGTGCCACGCCAGGTAGCGCGTCGGTGAACAACAAGAGCTACAGCTGGAGGTCTTGAAGGCGCGTAGAAACCGTGGCGATCCTTGGCTGTCCCATCCCATCCCATTTGTCTTTGTTGGCGCAAATGCGTGCATAAACATATTTTTGTTTGTGGGCGCATTTGCGCCAATAAGCTTCTGCTGTCGACAAACTCTTTTACAATCCCACTAAAATATGTTTCTGGATGACCTGCTGGTCGACACCGTCACGGCCCCTCTGTTACACTGTTTATCCACGGCGTCAGGCCATGGACTCTAAAGCCCAACCTTTGAAAAAGAAAGTTGTGTTTATTTGTGCCAATGCGCGAACCAACACAACTATGTTTGTCGGCGCATTTTCACAAAAAAAACAAAAAAAATAATTTTGTCCATTAAGGGTTGGGCTTCTTCTGCTGGGTTCTTTGTCACAAAACCAGTGGTGCGGATCCCGGGTGTACGTTGGGTGAAGACATCCGTCCCCTGTGGACTCTATTTCTGCTCCTCTGCGCATCCCTTGTCAAACACCCTGCACTTGCCTACCTCACCTTGCATCTTTCCTGCAAACCTAGTCACACCACACCCACACCCCCCGGCACTTCCTCCCCAAATTGTGTTTAATTCTTTGCAATTTGTCATCAAACGATGTTTGATGGTGTCCTTTCCATTTTTGAAATGACGAACCAGGGCAGCAACTGCTTGGACACAGCTCCTGGAGGTAGCTTTCTGACTGCACCTGAGGACTCGTTATCCCGTTTTCCAAACAAACTTCATCTGTACCATAGGATCGTGGGTTTTTTGACAGGTTTAGGGGTAATGGTAAATCTGGTAGAATGTCTTCTTGCAGAATATGACAGAGAAAAGGGTTCCCATATTTCCTCCGCCAGGACAATCTGCTTGTGGTCCAAATGGCGATTAAGGTCCGCCAACTCAGGCAACGAAAAGCAGTAAGAAGCACCGCGCCAAAGAACACACCATGAACAAACAGCCAGCACAAACAAGAAGGATTTCACCAAATTAAAGTGTGAAGCCCGAGTGGTCTCCAATTTCTTCTTCACTGCATTGCTCGTTAAAGTCAAAATTGAAAATTGACAATTGAATTATCAATTTAAAGTCGTCAGGTTCGTGTTCTTCTGTATATTAAATTGATTTCGCTTTTTTTCTCTGGTCTTCTTCGTTTGTGAACTCTTTTCCTGTCTTCTGGGTGTCGAAGGGACAGTTATGAATCAGCGAAAAACGGCGAAAAAGGCACTAAGCGGGACTTCCTAACCCAGCGCGGCGAACAATCATACAACAAACCGCTGGCGAGCAAGGCATGGCCTCACAATGGCAAAGTGCGGAGCTCGTACTCCCTCGAGGCAAAACGACCAGGGAGGAAGGGACACCAAGGGCGATGCACAAAGACCTTGTGAGGCCATGCCTTGCTCGCCGGCGGTGTTGTTCGGATTGTTTTTGGTGCGCAGGGTTAGGAGGCCCCGCTTAGTGCCGCCTCGCCGGATTTGGCTGACGATGCTGCTTCGACTTCTTGCCCCTGGGGGGTGGTCCCACCCCCACTGCCCTCCCTGGCTCCCAACTAACTGAGGGCTTTTGAAGACAAATTTTCTCACACTTTGCCCTCGTGAGGCAAGATTGTGCACTAAAATTAGGAAGGCGAGGGCATTTTCTAGGGCAACTTAG
Source organism: Euglena gracilis (assembly GCA_900893395.1). Lineage (NCBI taxonomy): Eukaryota > Euglenozoa > Euglenophyceae > Euglenales > Euglenaceae > Euglena > Euglena gracilis. Next base: position 6,313 of record CAAHFI010849930.1, read on the forward strand.
GCACCAAGTCTTTAATACTGGGCTGTGAAAGCTTGCACCCCCCTCCACTGGCCACTTTTGCATACTTCCTGGGCAGAAAGGCCCATTTTTTGAGTAAAATAACTCCTGCCCCTCTGGTGGAGAGGGCCCCCCACACCTGGTGGGTCACCCCATGCTTGGCAAAAAATTCTTTTCTGTTTGAACCAATGGTTCCTGCACATATGGCCCTTGTAAAAAGGGCTCTTGTCCTTTTGCTGGGTCTGGGCTTTTCGAAAAAAACTCCCACTTCGCACTGAACTTCCACATAAAACCTTATTACTTGGTACTCCCACTGCACACAAGCCCATTTGAGGCAAACGTGGACACAGTTGTACGCTAACTGCCTGCAAAGCAAACAACCAGAATTTTTTACAAAAAGGTGTGCTTGCGCGCGCTGCCAGTTAGGCCAGGACAAATTGAACAATGCGTGGGGACATTTCCAATGCCACACTCCCCTTCCCAAAAGGAGACCCAGCCTCCGTACTTGACTCCCTTGGCCATTGGCCTTGTCAATCACAGGGATGGGGGCATTTCGAAAGAGCCGAACTCTCCCAACCCCAACTTGGCGAACTCGGCGCCACAAATCTTGAATAGGGGGGTGGGCATCAACTCGTGAGCTACTCTCCCTCACCTCTGTCTCAGGGGTAGGTCATCAACTCGTGAGCCAACTCTCCCCGCAACTCTCTCAGGGGGGGGGGCATTACCTCGTGGGCCATTCTCTCTCCGCCTATCTTGCACAGGAGCGGGGCATCAATTCGTGAGCCAACTCTCCCCTCCACTTCCAAACAGTTCGGGTGCCCTGCACACACCCTCGAACATCAACCACAACCATAGTTCTCACAAATCTCCCCGAAATAAAGATTGGAATTAAATTGCAATTCTCACAATTCTCTGTGAATTCCAATTCGAAATCGGATCCCTCTTCCGCCCAATGCTCCAGTTCTTCACCCGAACGCCGCCTTATCACCCAACTCTTCGCTGGGGGTGGGGGCGACAGCAGAAAGCGATGGCATACTCTGATGATTATCTCGTAATTGCACATGCCCCACCGGGGCATCCCACCAGGTAGCCGGCACAGGCTGTGGACATGGCAACAACGTACATGCCAGGCCGGGGCATCCTTCCAGGAGCCACACTGGCCCTGGACACCTGTGGCCTGCAGCCGCATTCGCCATCTTCTTCTGGACGATGGCGTCTTCCATCTGGCAGTCCCACCTCCCTCAATCTCCACCCACTCATCTCTCACTCACTCTTCTCTCGCCTCGTCCTCAAGTCCAGATTCAGGCGCCAGTTGTGCTGTAAAGCGGTCCAGATAACCACTTCGGCTGGCATTAGGACCATCTCGTCACATGGGGCTGGAGGTCCTCCCACGTCTTCCTCGCCTTCATCTCGTTGACTTTGGGTATCAGCATCGCAACGTCCAGCTGCCCGTGCTGAAAAGGTTGCCAGCCACGTACACACCTCGGAACAGCAGCAGCACCAACTCCTCCAGCGACAGAACCAGGATGGGGATGTCCTTCTTCAGCTGCAGCCTCAGTCTCACTTCAGGGCTGTCGACACATGTCCATCAGGGGCATCGCCACCTCCGGCATGTCAAACTTGGTCATCTGCAGCATCCCCTTCAGTCCCATGTCACAGCTGGGCCTCCCTCTGGCCACCATGGCCATCACTGGCATCATAATCCTCGCCACGTGCATGCCACTCCCGGGCATGTCCACGACCACCATGGCCAGCAGGTGCATCAGCACCATCAAACTTCACCACACGTCGATGACGTTAACTGGCTTGTGCTTCCGCACCATGCTGCCACTGGGCATCAACATCACGGCCCCCATGGCCATCTCCGGCATGGCCCCAATGGCCATCTCTGGCATGGCCCCCATGGCCTTCTCTGCAATTCTTGCAATGGCCTCCTGGTCATGCAATACGCCTTCTGAGTCCTCCGGCGCAGCGTCACCTTGACCACGTCCTTCTCCATGGGAAACACTCGTACAAATATGTGTAAAAAGGGCTCTTGGGGCTGGTTGTTTCCTTTGCAGGCAATAAGCGTGCGACTTTGTGGATTTTTGTTTCAAATGGGCTTGCGTTCAGTGGGAGTACCAAGGTATACGTTTTTATGTGGAAATTTATTGAGAAGAAAAAGGGATTTTTTTTTTGAGTAGCCCAGAATTTTTTCAAGAAGGTGTGCTTGCACGCGCTGCCAGTTAGGTCAGGCCTTATTGCACAATGTGTAGGGACATTTCAATGCCACCCCCTGAAGGGAGGTTTTAATGAAATCAAAAGGGGCCCCCGATGTCTGACAAATGAACGTGTAGCATTCACATAAGACATCATTAAGTTAAATGGGCTTATTTGTAGACATGGGGGAATGGACACCACCCCCTCACACTTGTGAAACTTCTGGCCTTTACGCTAATATTTACGTAGGGTGCCCTACCCAGCGCACTGGTGGTTCGTTTGGTCTGTGCCAAGTCTAAGGACCTGCATAAAAAGAGGATTCGTGAGCAAAAAAAAAAGTTTTGTACGCAATGTATAAATATCCGTAAGCATTGGGGCATTGGCCAGCCCCGGAAGGATTGGGGGGGGGGGCAAAATGCCCCATACTTCTCCAGATTTTGGTTCCAAAAACCTCTTGTAACGGGTCAAAAGGGTGTGGAATATCACCCACCAAAACCAGGAATCGAGAGCATGTATGCATTACGGGTTTGCGCCTGGGAAAATTGGAATAATTGTTTTAAAGCGTCAGCCACTTTGTATGTGGTAGATTCAGGGGGGGCACCCACATCTGCTCCAAAATTACCCACAGAAGTACAAAAGCACTCTGATAAGGTTTTAGACTGGGGTTTCTCCCCAGGAAATCGTCAATAGTTTTAACCTGAATATATTTCCCCTCAAAAAAATCCCTGAGCAAATCATGCAAAACAGGCGCCACCTGAGGGTTGGCATTTGTTCGCCCCTGCAATTGGTGAACATGCCTCTGTACGGTGTCATTTTCAGGCAGGGGGTCCCTGAAACATTCATTTTCATTGATTGGGTCCACCAGGTGGCTGAATCCCAGGAGGGGGTCACATCAAAGTTTTGGTGTGTGGAAACATTTTGAACCTGGTCAAAATTTTAGAATTACAGACCGGCGAGGATTGCATAAAGATCACCCATGTTGTCCAGTGGCCACTGTAGTACATTTACTGCTGTGGCTTCCTCGTGGGGCCATCTGGCCACAAATTTGGGCAGTTCGTTGTTGCCCGGGGGGGGCAAAAAAACATGTTTCTGGATGTGTGAAGTTTTGGAAATACTGTCTCAGCCAGTGGAAAACTTGGGTGTCTAAGGAGTAATCCCCCCTGTCCATTTCATCTTTTCGGGTGTGTCAGGCACTGTTTTGAAGGCACCCAGCAGACTTGGACGTTTACCTGTTTTTCCATGCACCATTTGAAAAGTGGTCTTAGCATTTTGTTGAAGGGGTCCTTTCTGCCCCCCTCCTTTTGTCACGTAATAGTTAATTCCCTGATTGTCAACGGACAAGGAAACTGTTTCCCCAGGTTTGCTCAACCTTTTCCAGTGTTTATTGCTGCACTGAGTTCCTTTACATTTATGCGCAGATTCCAGGGGGGGGGACTGGACATCCACACCGGAGAAATTGTGCAGGAATGTTGGAGAAAGGACTCCATTTTACACATATTGTCACACTGTTGTCACACTGTTGTCTGACTGTATGTCGCTGGTTGCATTTTGGGGGAATGGTCTGCCCCCCCCCCAGGTGTCCAGGAAAATTTTTCCCTTAACTGGGCCTTGATTTCCTGGGAAATGGATTGTTTTGAGTCCCAAACGGGTTGTGCACTTTGAGTGTACGTCCAAAGCTTTCCCTTTTCGCCTTTTTTGGACTTTCCGAAAAAGCCTTTCTCTTTTGCCTTGGTGCGCAGCCTACTTATGGCAGGTAAAAACGTCTTTGGAGTAACAAAAAGTGGTTCTCCCCTTTTGTTCCCAATACCCCAAGAGGCAAAGGACAAAGCAAAGACTTCAGAGGTTTCTTCTGGAGTAACGTTCGATTGTTCTGTGGGTTTTCCCCTCTGACAAAACCAATGGTCAAACTTTGAGACGATGAAAGTGAAGAATGCCACCTGTGGAGGAAGGAGAAAAACGTGCTGACGTGTCCAGGGGCAGATCCCAGAAGGGTCTGCCACGATCTTACCAGCTGTGGTTTTCCACAGAGGTGCGACCGTCACAGAACCCACTCTGCAGATATCCTACAGAGCTGGGAAGTGCTGGTACACATCCCCCTCCCAGAGGTACGCCCGATTTCCTTCATGGACCAGGGATTCCCAGCTCCAGGCAGGATATCGGACGCTTCCCCAGGTGGGGTTAACTTCTCCATTCGGTGTCTCTCCTTTCTGCACAGTGACATCAACCCAAAGCCCAAAAACGCGCAAAAGGTTAGCCGCGTTTCGCGGCTACCTATTAGCCGTTTCGGCTTAGGTGGGGTGTGAAAAGCCCACTGTGGGAAACGGGGCTTGACAGGTTTCCTGACAAAGTGTCCCATCCACCTACTTTGGGTGTGCAAAGGCACGCGGGGTTGTTCAAGCGATTTTCTGAAAACCCGAGGCGAGAGGTGTGGAAAGGGGGGCAGGCTCCTATCCTGGTCATACCCGGATAGGGCTCCCAGGCCGTCATGTCCGCACTAGGAAACAAAAGCCTACATACAAAACCAACTGCCGGCGACAGCTTTCCGGGGGTGGGGAGAAAGTAGGGAGGAGAGGGTGGCTGGATTAGGCCAGAACAGAATTTTTGCTGTCTGGCAGCCTTATGTGGCCTTATTGGCCCAAAAGTGACAAGTTTTCCTATTATTACGGCGTGCGCGCGGTGAGCTGTGTATCACTTAGTGGCTTGCCAGGTTTCCCGGCTGCCAAGGTCTTCACAGCAGCAGCTCCTTCACGACGTGATAAGAGGCACTTACCTCCTGCAGACAGTTTCCGTCCGCATGGCCATTGTCAGAGGCAGTGGGGGGGGGCTCTTGGATGTTTCCATCCAGAGCGCAGAGTGTGTGCCACAGACCCAGGTTCATCCCAGGGCTGTTTAGCGATTTCCGCTACCAGTGTATATATGCAGTATATCAGTGTCCAGGCTGCATGAAGGCGCTTACCTTACATGGACCCGGTAATGCCTTTTCGGCATTACATCCGTTCCAGCCGCCAAAAATCATGGTGGGAATCCAAGGGATCTTGCACAAGGACCATCTGGAATTGTGGTGGTGGTGGCCTATCTACGAGCCAGGTTTCTGGCGATTCGTAGTCAAAGTCAGGTACCACCCAGTCCCGAACCCATCCTTCGGGGACTGTTTGCTTGGTTGCGCTCGCTCTTTAAGCGAGGAACCATTGCAGCTTCTCACAGAATTTCCTGGGCAGAGTTGCTGGCCAGATAAAGTAGTTCATCCGTGGTTGATTGGCTGGCACCTGCGGGGCATTCCCCGGGTGAAAGTCAATTGGCATGTGATACGCACATTCCGCGCGGACGGTATGGGGTCGTAATACGTTGGGTGGCCATTGTGGCAGGTACCAGCGACAGTTTCGGTCCCGGGTTTGGAACAGGTGAAAAAGTATCTTTTCCCTGTCTGCTGTCTCCCAGAGGTAAGGTAATATTACCCCTGCCTCCTCAGCGGCGAGGCGTATCGCCCCACTGTCGATCTGTCACCCACAGGCCATTCCCGAGTGGCGGTAGTCGTCAAACTTGAGGTTGGAGTACTTGAAAAAGCCCTTGTACTTTTGGTGCAAGGTGGAGTATTCCTCCAGTGGCTTCTGGGCACTTGGCACGATGCTGCGCACGAACTAA
>CAAHFI010851876.1:0-23294 GCA_900893395.1 Euglena gracilis
CCAGTGCCCTTGTGGCCCCCCGCCGAAGGTGGCGGGGGGGGTGCACTTTTATTTGGACCCTGCGCAAACAAAAGCTAAAACTCACTTGTGCAAAGAAATGTAAACTTCAATCACTTACGCCATCACAAAAGTGAGTTGCGAAGAAAAAGCAATTTCTCACCTCCATTGTTTCCCAGACGCTGAAAAAAGTATTTGCTCGATGTGCACCACGCCTCGGTGAAGCAAGGTCTCCTGATTCTGTTTTAAATATTCTCCTTGCTTTTCCATCTCCCTCAATGGATCCTGCCTGCCGACAGAGAGAGTTTCCGAGCAGCTGCATTTGCAGCGAAAATCAGGGAATCATTACTCAGTCTGAAACAAACATATTCGGGGTAAAAGAAAACTCGGCACACCAGCTCCTTTGCGAAATTGCACAAGAACTTACACTGTTTCAATATCCCATTCAGTGGCAATGTTCCCCTTTGTTCATGAAAAAGTTGGGTGGCCAACTTCCTTCCTTCGTAAAAACCTGGAAAAATGCATCTTCGACACCGTCTCCCAGAGCCCTTCCCTGTTGACTGGCTGTGAGTCCTGAAACCTGAAACCCAACTCAGTCACACTGACCACTCTAAAGACACCTGCTATTCTCAATCCCCCTGCTGCACCTCTCAACCTCCCAAACTGGTGCACTGTATATTTTTCTTCACTGGTCCAATCTCCTGGTGTGAGAGTCCATGCAGGGGCCAAAAGGCCTGAAGCAAAGATAAATCTCTTTCACGGGGGTTTTGCCGGTTTGAAAAACGTAAATGGGAAGCCTGTTTTCCAAGAGTTTTTGGGCACGCTGCAAGCACCAAGATAAGCAGCCCCAGGAAATGCCAATCAGCCCCTTTTCCATGTTTTCACGTGTGTTTCACAATTGATACTCGGGAAAACATCGTCTCCATCAATCGCCGAAAACGTGCCACCAGCCGAAACAGCTGGAGAAAAGGGGTATTAGGCAGCTTCCTGGGGTCACTAAAACAAACCAGCTGGCAGGGTGAATCGCACTTTCTGCGACAAGAAATGAAGCAGAAAAAAGAAGTCCGTGGCCAGGGCAAGCAGGCACTGCCCCCCCAGGGGGTTAGTGCGTGCCTGTACCTCCCGAAGTCGGCTAAGCATGGCCTTTTCCCGGGCTTCAGCATCTTCCGCGCCGGAGTGCCTTGGCCGAACGTTTTGGCCATGTGCCCCCCAGGGTCGGGTCTGGTTGCCTTGGACACCCCTCCCATTTGGCCTCGCCATAAAATTCACACCATCAAAGATACAAACAAAAAAAGAAGAAAAAACAGTCTGTATGCCCAACCAGGTGTCTCACAGTGCATCAGGCGGGACTGGGAGGCCGGCCCCCACCGGCGCGCGACCTTCGGCGTCCGCCCGTCAAACCCCAGGGCGTACTCCTCCTCCCCCTCCTCAAACGCCAGCTGGGCCGGACCGCAATGGCCCCACCGCCGCCTGAGGGCACTAATGCACTGCCGGGTCACTTCCCCGCCCCGCCCAAACCCCACACTTGCGGCGCTTGGCCCAGGGCGGGACGCTGCAGGGCGAGTCGAGGCAGCGGGCTGGCAGCAAGCCTCCACTGCGGTCTGGAGGAAGCACCGGAGGGGGGGGGACATGGACCTGAAACGCGACGCAGAAAAAGGCAAACAAATGCATATCAGACTGGATGCATTTTGGGGATCTGGGCGTTCCCAAAAAAAATATATTCGTACTTTTAAGCGCATTACAAAAATGAGTAAGAAAACAAGATTTTTTTTAGCCGAAACTTTTCAAAAACGACAAATAAAATTGCAAAAAACTTTGCCCAGAAGGAATGTATGCCAAAGAAGTGGGATCGCTAATTTTCCCAACGGAACAAACATACAAATGGGGCAAGGCACGTAAAAATACAGAAAACGAATGGGGTTTTGCACCTGCCCGTCCTTTGCTTGCTTATCCAAATAAATGATCACATGATTAAGAGTCCTTTCTTCCACCCAGCCAAATCCAATTGAGGGGAATAGGGTTTGGACTTCGACGTGGCAGACTGTGAGTTTGGTCATGCCGAAAATTTCCAGTGCAGAGTGTCAAAGCTCTTGGGCCAATAGGATTGTAGTAGATACTTTCATATCCGTTTCCAACCCAAATAATCGCACAAAAAAATGCCCACCACAGGGGGGGGGGGCGCTTTGGGGAGGGGGATAAAACTGTGAAAACAAAGCATAAAAAGGACACCCTGGTCAACAGAAATCAATGAAATCAATCATCTTGCCAACCATTCACAGTCAAGGTCTATTGAGGTCCCCATAAGTGCCCACACTCGGGAAACTGTCAGGGGGTCGCACACACACAAAGACGCACACACAACACAACACATACACGCACGCACAACACACACACACACACACACATGCACACACACGCGCGCGCACACACACCCGCACACACGCAAAGCACACGCACACACACACAAGTGGGGCTTGGATGCTTCGGCTGTCTGTTTGGCCCACGCAGACTTGCACTTCGCGAGCTCTTCCTCGGTCTCCTCAAAGCTCATAAACGTGACGTCCATGTCCGAGATGGTCCCAATATCCAGGCTGCATTCTGGGGAGAGGGTCCACTCCGTGCCCAGTCGACCGCTGTTGATACATTCCAATGTGGCAATGCAGGTCATCAGATTGGGCAAATTTTATTCTCTGTATTGGGGGAGGGAGTCACTTTCCACTTTTTAAAACCCAGACCATCAGTCCGGAAAAACACCAGTCAGTCACCCCTCAGGGATGGCAAAAACCAGGCTTCAGCATCCAATAACATAATGAATTTTTCAGCCCCCTCTCAGCAGGGGAGGAGGGACGTTTGGGTGGGACGCAAATACGTTGAGGTGTGCAGGTAGAAGTCTTCGGAAACATGCAATAAATTAATAACCTGTGGAATATTTGGACTGGGAGGGGCTTGGGTCTTGGCCAAAAATAGCAAGGAAATATTTCAAAGTCTTGGGCAAAACCCCCTGAAAAAGTTTGAAGCCTCCCAAGATTAAAAGTTTCGAAATTTACGGAACAAATTCAGAAATTGTATCCTGTCAAAATTAGGATTTGAATTCATATGAGATTTACCAACACAAAAATTTGAATTATTCAAATCTAGAATTGGGACCAGAGGGTTCTCAGGGCTTGGGGGGGGGTCCTGACCCACCCGAGGTATTAAATATGTTCCTGAGAAGCTCGCAAATCAATTTGAATTTTACTGGACGGTTTAATTGACAAAAAGAACGAAATAGAAAGTAGAAATTCAAGATGCCAAGATGATTCAAAGCTTTCTTTTGAAATCACATTAATGAAAATTCGTTGTTTGACAACCTCTCTTACTAAATATTTGGTACGAGCTAATCAAAAACCTCCAGAAACAAATTTAAAAGCTTCTAAAGATCTACAAAATGGCTTAGCTATCAAATCAATTTAATAAGTCATTTCTCGAGACGCCCACATTTTCTGGCATTTTGCGGGGGGGGGGTGCAGAAAGATTGGTTGGGCGAAATTGAACAAACAGAAATCTCTCCAATATGTCTGGCATTTTTTTTGTTGGGATCTCCAGATTTGTCCTGAAATTTTGAAAAGTTACCCATTTTTTTCCTTCAGACATTCATCAGATTGGTGCAAAGATGGAGGAAACCTTTTTTAAAAGTTTGGGGAGGGCAGGTGGGTGGGAGCCCCCCCCCCGGGTGGCAGTCGGGTCGGGCAAGTGGGTACCCCTCCCAGTTCACCCACATGGGTTATCAGAATACGTCACTGAGGTCAACAAGAACGATGCATCGCCTTGTCCGTGGAGAGCTGGCAACTGAATACAGCACCAGCGAACCGATGGCAACCTGAACCCCGGGAGGGTCCGCCTCGCATGCCTCCGTCCCTGTCCCACCCCATCCAACGCGCAGAACCCGAAATCTCCGCGAACCGCCCGGCGGCGGGCGGGGGGGGGGGGGGGCAGGCACAGCGTCGGCGGGGGCACGGCCACGACGAGGGCCGGCCGGCCCCCGGGCTCCCGCTGGGCGCGCCAGCACGCCGCCTCAGCCCCAGGCTGGATTTGGCCAACCCCAGAGAGGGGGGGGGGGGAGGGGCGCCCTGGGGTGCCTGAGCCGGCAGGTACTGCTCACTCCTCTGTGCCCGGCCGCGGGCCAAAAAAAAAGGGCCCGAAAGGGGCTTTTCTCGGCTTCGGGCGCCTTGAGCGCTGGAAGTGCCTTGGCTGAATGCCCAGGCACCTGGCGCCTTCGGCCATGTGGCAGGGGGGGATCTGGATTCCTTGGAGTGGCAGGCGCCCCCCCCCCCGTGGTGGGGTCGGCCGTTCCTTCAAATTCCGCCTGCTCCACACCGGCGGCCCCCAGCAGGTCCACCTTCTCGTCCCGAGGAACAGCGTCTCCCCCTGGCCCACGATGCCCGCCGCCCGCAGGCCCCAACCCATGCCAGGCATGAGGGGCTGCTGGGAAGGAGGGCACCGTCGGGGGCCCCAAAGGGCCTCGGGATGCCCTCTTGGGTGATTTTGTTTCTCCACGCCGATCCCCACTGAATGGCTGGGCGGGGTAACAAGTTGCTGGCCATCTTTTTGCCCCCCCCGCCAAGTTGGAACCCCCCAAATACCCCTGCCCCCGACTTCGGCTGCCGAAGAAAAAATACCTTCAGGTGTATTATTGGAGGGTGCGACCCATTCCGATGTGATGATGCATCAATATGTCTGTTGACACTCACATTTATCCCTTCGATGCATATCTCAATGTGATTTGCACATCCTTTGTTGAATCCTGCCGAGGGCTGTCTCGACGGACCCGACAAACACGTAGGCCTGGGGTGGCCCAACCTCCGTTGGAGGCCTGGTCAGACTTTCGAGACAGTTTTGGCGTCGCGGGACAACAGTGCAAGAGGCAGCGCCACCGCAACTGCACGTCTGCCTCAGTAAAGTGCACAGGGAACCTCGCCAACCTTCCACCCCAACCTGCTGCGGCTATCAGTCAATCTGGCTGATTCGAGGGTCTGACGAAAATTAAAAAAAAGTATTAACACATCGTGCAGGCGGGAGATGCAGACAGCCGACTGCAGCCCCACCTGCCGCCGGGCCGGACGTGGCCGTACCGCACTGCGCCGCGGTCGAACAAGAACAACTGCTCCGCGGCCTCCGTCCCCTTCCGGTCGATGGCCCGCCACTTGCCGACCCGGCGGCGGGGGCAGCGGGGGTGGCGGGGTGGTGGGCTCGCGGACGGCCTCCGCCACAGGGGGTGCGGCGAGCAGCAGCGCCGCGGCCTTCTCCGCCTGCACGGCCGCCTCGTAGCTGCTGGGCACCGCCGCCAGGCGCCTCCGCGAAACCGCGCTGGGCCGAGGCCACGATCGCAGGTGAGGATGGAGGGGGGGCATGAGTGAGGGGGTCCTGAAAGGTCTCTGACCAACTTTTTCCCAGCACTGCGGGGCCAACCTGGTAACTTGGTTGTGTGTATGCAAAGTACATATTTAGCAAAGTCGGAGGGTGCACAGGATTCATAAGCCGTTGCATTCTGAAGAATGAAACGTAGAAAAAAAATAGACGTAGTGAGGAACTCTTCAACCCTCACGCAGTTTGTGAACAAGGCTTTTGTAAATGGGTCACGGGCTAAAGCCCCTGCCAAAAAATACTCCCAGGGTTCGTTTTTTTTTGGCCGAAATTCCAGCCCGGGGGGGGGTTATTATTAGGGGAGGAGGTATTAAGTCTTGAAAAATTTTGAAGTCCAAAAAAAAATGCCGAAGTGGATAAAAAGTCAAAATAAATGGCACAACGTCCTCCATCAGTACGTTTTCGAACCCCTCCTGCCTCGCACAGTGTTTTTTTAGCGGGGAGTGGTCAAAATGTACAAAAAAAACGAACAAAAACAGAACAGCGCATTCAGCAGTGCGACCCCTGGATTGTGCTTTGCAACTCTTGGTGGCAACGCGTGCAAAATCCTTGATGCTTGATGGGGGGTGTATTAACTCCTCGATTGAACCCCCTCTAGTACAATGGGCTTCCTTGCCGAACCCAGTGACAATCTCAAGGGGAAAGTTTGCACATTAAATGTGTCGGCGGGCAATACACGAAACAACCTAAAAAAAAAGCTTTAAAAATGGGGGCCAAGGTCGCAATTTAAACCCAAAGACCAATTCAGGGGGCCAAATTTAAATGAAAGGAGGAGGGGAAAGAGGGGGGGTCAGATGGCCTTCGTGCGGGGGGGGGTTGGCTGCAGGGTCCGAGGCACAGTGCAAGCGGGATGCAAGTCCGGAATCCAAACAGAGCAGGGCAGTGTATGAAACTATATCGAGTGAGGAATGACACTGACACTGACACAGGACTTAGACCCCGAGGGCTGTGCAGGCAACAAACTCGCCGGCAGGAGGTGTTCAAGGCACAGGAACTCGGAGGGGAAGCCCTGCCACGTCGTTTCACAGGAGGTGCCTGCCCTCCACCCGCCGCAGCAGTCGGATGCGGATGTACTCCTCCGGCAACTCGGCCTCGTGGTCCTCCGGCTTGTGCACCGCGAGCCATGCCCCTGGCTTGCCAATGCCACCGCCCAGTCAGTCAGCCAAGCCAGAGTGCCGGCCTGCCCACCAGCCAGCCAGTCCATCCACCAGCCGGCCTGTCAGTGCACCAGTCAGCCAGTCAGCCAGCCAGCCAGCCAGCCAGCCAGTCAGGAGAAAGTGCCCTTCCCCCGGAAAGATACCATACCGAGTGCCGACCATCTGACTGATTGACCGGCAAACTGGTGGTGACTGACTTGTCAGCCAGTCAGTCACCTGCCTGGGCAGACAGGACACGCGCTAAGCCATGGCATGGCCTGGGCCCAGAACGACCACAGCTTGGCGTCCAGCCGATGTTCCACGAGATCGTTGGCCAGGAACGCCCGAATCTGACGTGCCACTTCCAGGTTGTCTCGGGCATTCCCCCCGGGGTGCTGGGCGACGCATCACGGAACAGCGTGGACATGTTCAGCCACTTCGATGTCTTTCTCAAATGGAGAGGAGAAATGTTGGGAGCAGTGTTTCTTGCTAATTTATTGGTTGGTGCCTTACCTCTCATTCAATGTTTGCTTCCAGGCTGTTTGAAGTTAAAATGGTCCGTGTTTTCGGGCACCCCCCCCCCGAACTGGTCAGAGAAGCCACGGGAAAGGTTTAATCGTCAGATGCCACTGCGACCACCAAAGATAGTTCACACCTTCCACAATATATGCATGACAAACAAGCGAGGGAAAAGAAAAGTGCAAAGGCACCCGCGCCCCCTTGCCCACCGAGCGAGTTCCTACAATGCCTGACGGGGGGGTCATACGCACCCCCTGACCCTCAACCCCCGACCGGGGAGTGGTCGGTAAATGGCGTTGGTCAGTGGGCAAGGAGGGGGGGGAGGTAATGAATAGCTCAATAATAAGGCGTTTCCACCCAAGTGGAAACCATAATAATAATACACGAGAGACAAAGTGAGGCCAAAAAAAAACGCCCGGAGGGAATGGGCGGCGTCCATCGCATACAGATGCACATTGTGCGACCCGGAGAACAGCAGGTACCGCGTGGATTTCTTGTCGCCGGTCATATTGATCTGGCTCATTGCGTCGCTGAACAACACCCTAAGGTCCCACCCCAGAAGGGTCCTCTACACAAGGTCCCACCCCAGAAGGGTCCTCTCACACCATTGCTGAAGGTATGTCCGACCGGGTGAGGTCAGCCAAAAATGGCCGAAGGTGGCCCACCCAGCTCCAAAAAGGCACCAGAATCTCTTTGGAAATAAATGCCCAAAGTTAAAGTGACCCCCAGGGGGGTCGGTGGCAATGGGATATGAAACCAGTCAGTCACTTTCAACCCCCCCCCTGGATCGGTCACTCTGGCCGCTCAGCCAAAAAATGGCCCCCAAATCAATCAACCATTGGATTTTGCCAGCCGAGAATCTCCAGCACTGGGCAGGATATTCTCCAGCTGAAGCGACCCCCTGATCTGGCTGATGAACACGCTGAACTCCTCCTCGGGGAAGGTGAGCACCTCCACCACCTGTGCGAGGGTCGCTTCCACAGCTCCCCGAGCGGGATGCTCCCCAGGGAGGCTGCCTGCTCTTCCTCCTCGTTGGCTTGCCGGCAGGGAGCCGCCCAACCGTACGCCCAGGCATCCCATTCTTCATTCAATTGTATCCGATCACATTCGCTCTTGGGCGTGCACCGTTCTTGTTTGCAGTGGTCAAACAGCAACATGTCTTGTCATTAATGGGCTTTGACTTCGGGAATGGTTAGCGAGATGGATGGAAAGCTCAGTGGAACAGCTCCTTGGAGAAATTTTCAGCCAAAGTCAAACATCCAGGTGGTGCATGCACGCTTCCATTTTGGGCCCTCAATCCACTCTCAATAAAGTGAATTCGAGTCTCCATCATTTTCCCACCACAGCAACCCTGTGCAGAAGTAAAACAGCTGACTACCAACAGTTTGCCGACGTCTGCAGCAGGACAAATGCATGAGCCGAATCGTGTATGGCGAAGAGGGAGGGGCCCTGGGCCGTCCAGGTCCTCCGGGAGGGGGACCTCCTGGCGGTACGGGGCGTACGCCACGCAGCAGCCGGTGAGGGCGTTGCGGCGCAGCTCCCCCGTCGGCACCTTGAGCTCCTGCCCGCTGCTTTCGTCGACCAGCAGGGCGAACTTCCCCGTGAGGATGCAGGTGGCCGTTGGCATCTCCGCCCTGCGAAGGGGAAGTGGGATTGAATGCGCCGGGAACGGACACACCTTTTTTGTGTTGCGTTCCCTTCTCGCTTCAAGTATGCTGAGCACCAACCAACCCACCTCCACCTCACCACTCCCTCCCAGATGTTACACCTAACCCTTCCCCTATCCATAACCCTAACCCTGAACCCTGACCCTATCCCTAACCGTACACCACACCCACACCCGACCCTATACCCCAGGACCTCAACTTCACCTGGGTTCTTTCTGCGTAACCTGTCGTGGCATCATCTGAAAAATCGGCCCATACTGGATCCTGACAAACTACCTACCACTCCCCCAAGGACTCAAGACAATTCAGCAAGTACAAAGGTAGGAGACAGGTCCCAATGAGGACAGGTCAGCGGGTTCAGTAAGCCAAGGAGACAGGTTTGCAAAGACAGAGCACAGTTTCGGGAAGTGGGTAATGCTTAACCCCCCCCAACTTCCCCAACTGACTTGCACCAACCAAAACATATTTTAACCCTTCCGGGGAAGAACAATGAAAGGCGTCCGGGACAATTTTCCTTCGGCAACAAAATGCCTAAAAAAATTTTTGGTACTTTTTTTTATGAGACCAACCATCATCAAAAATACCATTTTTGACAGATTTTGTCTAAAATTGCAGAAAAAAGGGAGTTTGGGATCATTTGGGGGGGTCAGCTTTTGACAAAAAAATTCCTTGACCTATAAGACCCCCCCCCCGGCAGACAAACCAAACCTGATTCTATTGGCCCAGGGGGTTTGTAAGTGGGGGGGGGTCACTGACAAGGTGGCTAGAGCCAAATACCTGACAGTTTTTCGGGTATGGCATTCACAGAAAGTTTGAAAACAAAAATGACAAACCCCCCCCTTGTCTAAGCACTGGAAAAGAAGGGTGAGAACCGGGGGGGGGGGGGCTCAATTTGCCAAAATATGGGTAAGAACTAGGAGGGTGGTGCTCAGAGAAGAGAAAAAAAAACGTAATAATTTTAATTACGGCGCTTTGCGCCGAAAAGGAAGATTTTCCCTTAATTGCACTGACAGGCACTTGGATGCAAAAATAAAAAATATTTCAAAAAAATTCTCTTAAAAACACACAGAATAACAAAATAAGCTTCCCGAGAAGATGACCTTTCGAAACATGGGTAAGAACCAGGGGGGGGAGGCTTAGACAACGGGGCTTTGACTCCCCCTCCTCGATCATCCCACACTTGCAAGGAATGAGCGTCAGGTGTCAGCTGGTACTCATTCCCAACCCCCTGTCTCCCTGTGGAACTGTGCACAGGGCAGGGAGGCTTCCTTCCGGCATTGATATCCTTTTGGCTGCAATATTTTTGGCTTCATCACTGCACTGACGACGCATTCTGCGTCAAGTAAAGGAATGCATCTCAATACAGAACACAACAAAACACAACGCGACACAACGCAACGCAACCCAATGCAACACAATGCAATGCAATCAGCAGAAAACAACACAACGCAACGCACAAACAACATGCAACATGACCCATACCCAGAGAGCGATGACTGCAAGTCAGCTGAAATAGAAGGAAACAATGCAAAAAAAAAGGCGGAAAGCAACACAAACAGCACAAAAAGTGATTGGCAACGCGCAGGTGGCAGCTGAATCGCACATGCAGGATGGTCGAATTGTAGAAGTTGGCGCAGCGGCAACGGTTAAGAACATGCACTGTCGTCCCCCCACATCCGTGCAATGTTTGGTCCTTTGCTTTTAAGTAGAGGGGTTAAACCCACCCCAAAAAATAATTATAAGTTGGCGGTCTTCAACGGAGGGGTCAATAAAAGAGAACCCCCCCCGACAGAGCGAGTCCACAACAAGAATGCCTTTATCCAAACAAGACGAACGAACGAGTAGGATGGGCAGCATCTTGGTGGAGTTTCAGTTGGACCTTGCCTCGTGGAACTTGTTCTTAGCTTTGGTAACTTTCTGGACTTTCCCCCACAGGAAACCCAAATCCAGAAAGAGGGAGGCAATGTCCACACCACAAGAAGAGGGTCTAGATAGGGCGCCCAGTGGCTGGAAGCGTCGGTCAATTCCACCCCCCCCCCGATTTGCACCCAGCACAAGGGGGGCCCAAAAACAGGTTGGAGCGTCATTGAAGGCGATGCTTTTTGGGGCAAGCAGGAGATGGTTAGAATGCTGCCACATGCAACTGGGCAACACCAACCCAAACAAAACTCCGAAGGAAAAAAAATGGACAATGTCACGCATTGGTGCATGTTGGCACAGACACAAAGGGACATGACAAATGACAAGAAGGAAGGAAGGATGGATGGATGGATGGATAGATGGGCGGGTGGGTGGGAGGGATGGATGGATGGATGGATGGATGGATGGATGGATGGATGGACGGATGGATGGGTGGGTGGGTGGACGGATGGATGGGTGGGTGGGTAGGTGGATGGATATGGATGTATAGCAGCATACAGGAGGCAGGCACAGGGGGACCCAACCATGTCTGTGGCAGGGAAAGGGGGAGGGGACTGCACCACACACGTGGTGTGTGCAGTCCTGCCAGGAGAGGGTGCAGACCAGACAGGGACATGTCCTGATCGCACTGGGGTGTTCCATGTTCCACTTGCAGGTTGCAGGGGGGGAAACACGGTAAGTAATGGCAGAGTCGGGGTCAGAGGTGGTTAAGGATCCACGGGATCTTCATTCAACCAGCCTTGGGGAGGACCTGAACGTTTTCTGCAGATGGCTTTCACTCCCAGCACGAGGCAAAGCTCTTCAATTTTTTTCGGCCGAAAACTCCGCGCAAAAATGCATAAGCCATTTTATGAAGAAGAAAGAATGTGGCCTTGAAAAAAAGCCCAATATTCACCGAACGATTTTTGGACCAGTGGATGCAGAAAAGGCCAAAGTTTTCAGGGGGCAGGTTGGAAAGTACAGGGGGGAGGCAGGCCATCTCCCCATGGGGGGGGTCATTTCTGTGAGCATCTCTGAACACTGGGGGAAAAATGTCAAAAAAAACAACCTGATGGGGAGGGGTCGACCTCCCGGCAAAGATTGGGGACCCTCCCCAACCCACTGTGCAGGGGGAAAATCCTTCGGTGTGAATGGTGCCGAAGCTACTATTCAGCCTGGGGAAAACTGGAAGGGGGACCCCCCCCCCCCAAACGCACCAGGATTGCGGGTGGGGGTGGGGGTCAACCACCACCCATTGAGGTTCCAAGATTCCCATGAGAGGTGACCTTGGTGACCCCTTGGCCCGGAAGGTACACCCCCACCTTATGTTGCGGGTCAATTTTGAGCACCACAGATCGATAACACGCCTGGGGCACATGAGGCTTCATTGAACCAAAAAGGGTTCGGGGGGCTTCTCGGTCGGAAATGGGCAGCCAGCCCCTCCAAGTGACGAGAACTCCACAAATTGCAGAATTGGTTTCGGGGAGGAGGTTGTTGCAGTGGTCGTGCACGGAGGAGGAGAAAGGAAAGGGGGGAGGGAATGCGAGATGGTTGCAAGGCAGCCCTGCCCACACACGTTCCGGAAGTCCGGTGGCTTCTTTGGACGTTTCCAGGCACCTGAGTCCACGGCAAACAAAAGCCAAAAAGATCACTGAGTGGTGGTGTACTCACTTCAGGTGAGCATCCCGTTGTCTAATTAAATTGCACACACTGTGTTTTCTGATAATTCAGACCTTCCCCAAACACATGGCTCCTGCCCCCCCCCCCAAATGAGAGTTCTCCCTGAGAAAATAAAGCCTACGTCAGCTGGCTGCTGCACTAAAAGCCAGCCGACATTTGCAACACCACTGGTGGTCCGTGAGACATTGAGCTGGGAAATAGACTATCTGTTGGCCCCTTCAACTGTGACAAGCTCATGGCATGGCACGCAGTCCCTGAGGGCTTACCTACCCGAAGAAGTTGTCGTCCGAAAATTCAGACAACAAGACTGGCAAAGATGCCAACTTCATTTTCAAGCAGTGTGCTGCGGGTCTCCACCGACGCCAAGGAACCCACTGGGCAGCGAAGCAAAAAAGGGGTGCATTTACATTGCAAATAGGAGTCCAGGTGGATATCAGGTTGGGACACACAGATAACGGTGTCAGTTGCTGGAAAGGTCGCGCGCCACGCAGCACAACTCAGCCGCACAGCCCTCGCAGCCAGGAAACCAACTGGCATTGGCACAAATCGCATTGCAGGGAGTGTGCAGTCCCCCAAAACAGGGGGGGGGTGGATCGATGTCGGAGGCCCTGGGGAAAAAATTGCGGAAAAATTGCGGGAAAATTGCGGAAATTGCGGTTTTGGAATTTAACACACTTCTGCGGGAGGAAACTTAAAAAATTCGCAAATTTGGTCATTTTGCAACGTACGTGTAAGTTTTGAGCCGTTATTCACATTTTTTTTACAACAAAAAAGGTACAAAAGCATGATTTTTGTCATTTTGGGAACATGCTGGTTTCTGGAAATATGGAAATTCTTGGGTGAAAATGCAAAAAGTAACGAAAAATTTGGTCTCAGGTAAAATCTGGTCCAGGATGTGAAATTGTTCTAGGTCGAAATTATTTCCCAGCAGAATTGGGGGGGGGGGGCGAAAAAAGGCCAGAAATTGCCAAACCTTGTCAAAATTTGTAACAAAATAACAAAAAAAGAAGCTGGGTTCCCTTGTGAAACGTTCAAAGAATGGCCGGAACTCATTTCGCCTTCCATCTCAGATTCATGTGGAAAATTGAGGAAAGGGAAAAATTGTGGAAACATTGAGGAAAATTCCGGAAAATTGCGGAACATCTAACCCCCCCTGCCCTGCTCTCACCCACTGGCAAATCCTGTGCCATTGTCTGGAAACGTAATGCATGAACGCGACAAGTTGTGCCACAAATGATGCAAGGCAAAGCAAAACGAACTGGGTGCCACATGGCAAGCCAGCTGGCGATGGCGCTGCGGCAGAAAAACTTTTTGGAGAAATGTTAAAACTCTTTGAGTCTTTGAGATGGGGCTGGGGCTAAGGATTGGGTTGGACCCCAGGTATTCCTGCACTGGGCGGATCCCAGCTGTCACTGGTACTTGGCAGATCTCAACTGTTCCTGTGCTGGGCTTTGCAGGCAAGGATATCCAATTCGAGAAGCAGATAAAAAAAATGGACGAAAGGGGGGAGCCTTTCAGAACTGGCGTCTAGGCGACTATGGTGCTGGGTGTTCAGCATAGCCATGTGTTTGTGACTATGCGCACCGCCGCCTGATGCAACCCCCCCCCCATGGGAATGGGGTGCTGCAGCGGGGCTGCCGAAATTGCCACAGACCGACTCAATCAAACTCCCACAGACCGACTCAATCCACCTCCTTTTATCCCACCAGGGGCCCTAAAACTGGCTCCACTCAGATGGAACTGCCAGAAATTTTCGGCCGAGAGTCCGACAAATGGAATCCAACTGACCACTGATACCAAACAGCTGAGCGACCCACCAATTAATCGGGGAAGGCAAGGAGGAGAAGGAGGAGGGGAGGAGGGAGGGCGTCCATGCACAGGGCTGTCACCCGTCACAGGTTGTGCGGGAAGGGGCCGGACCACCCTTACCCACTATGGCATCGCGCAAAGGAAAATTCCTTCGGTGTCGAAAACGACGAGCGAAAATTGTGCGCAAAAAAATGAAAGGAGTGTCTGGGGGGGCGAAAAGGTTCGACCCACCCCCACCCAATCCCATTCAGCCCCGCCCCGTCGCAGCATAGCGGAGGGGGGGGGGTCGGCGTCGGCAAGGCGTCCTTCTGAGGAAAGGCGCAGGACAGGGCTCAACATGAGGGCTGGTGGCAGGATTGTCGGACCTCCCCTCAGGTCGAGCAGGGGGGACAACACCCCCTTCCTACGCAGTGGCGCAGTCCAGGTGACAGAATTTCAGCCCGGCACAAAGTGCCAGGCCGATAAAAACTTTTGCCCTAAAATCGGCCAAAGGTTCCATTTTGGACACTTATTCAGCACAACTTTGCCAAAAATGCCCAAAATTTTGGCGCAAAGCGCCAGAAGAAAAGGTTGATCTTTTAGGGGGGTCCTGGATACCCCCCCAGGGTCCGTCTGGACCCCCTTGGGAGGTGGGGAGTGGTCCGGAACCCCCCCTCCAATCCAGGAGGGGGACACCACCCCCTCCTCTAACCCGTGCACCCTCCTGTCATCGAACCCTGCGCAGGGGCCTTTGCAGCTCAGGGACTGTGGCCTGCAGTCGTCTCCCAAGTCCCTTTGGGCCCTGCCTCAATGAACCCCTGAACCCCCTCCCCCCCTTGGGGATTTAATACCAAGCGGGCAAGGAGCTTGAAAGTTGGTTCAGGCCCAAAACCCACTGGGGAACGTGACGGATGCCTGGAGAGTTTCCCTGGCTTCCCTGGGGTTCCCTCCCATACAAAACAGACCCCCTTTGTATTAGCCAGAAAATATGGGTTAGAACCGTTAGGCGGGGCGACACACCACACAATGCCCGTGCTCGCCACAAGACCGGTCCCCAGGAGACCAGGACCTTACCACACCAAAACCTGGGTACCCAGCGTTGACAGATGCAACAGGGCGGGGGGGATCTCAGGGTCGGCATTGGGAAGAACAATATTGTTGGTGGTGGGGAAATGAGACGAATCCAGGGTGTCTGGATCTCTTGGGTGGATGGCCCGCGAGGAGAGGCTTCCGGAACTGAACACGTTGTGCGACCACGGCACCACCCATAAAACCCACTTGCACAAGCAGATGTTGTAAACGTTGCCCTCCAATAAGGGCCCCCAAAACCTCCTCCCCTTGTCCAACGACCACTAATGTTCGTCTCCGAGCAGGGGGGGGGGGGGCGGGCGTTTGACAAGGGGGTCCGGTTATTGCCAGTCCAGCCAGTTGGGCCAAAAACACTCACCCACTCTCGAAAACCAAACGAACCCAACCCCAGGGTCCACGAGAGTGAAGCGGATCCATGAACCAATGACGAGGTGCAGTTCCTGGGGGGTGAAAATAAAGGGGCAGGGAGGAATGGGTGGCTGCGGCGGCTGCGATCAAATCAAACGCCCCCGTGAGTGGGCGGGGGACGCGTTGGGGACAGAGGCTGCACGGTGGCACAGGACATGGAAATCAGCAAAAGCCCCGACTCAAAAAAAAAAACACTGGGCATGGGGCAGCATAGAGGGCTCGGGGACCCAGTGTTCCGTGTTTGAGGATTTGGGTCACAACAGAGGCCTGGTTCGTCTTTTTGATGTGGGTCGGTCCATCCATGCATCCAATTTTTCTTCAAGCTCAGTCCCACTGGGCCATGGCAGTTGCGTTGAAATGGGCCAGTCGGGTCTGCCCAGAATCAAGAAAATTCGGATTTAAGACTTCGACATTCCTAAATCCGTTTCTGACCTCCACCAGCCCCAACCAGGCTTTTTTGATAAGAAAGGTCCCCCCCCTCCGGGGCGGGTGACATGAGCAGGCAAGGGACAGGGCACTTTCGACCCCCCCCTTGGGGATCGGGTTTTGGCCCTGGCCCCCTTGCGCCGGAGGTGGTGCGGGAGGGGTCGAAATGCCATTTTCATTTTCCAGAGATAATTGGCCTGGTCAGCAGGCACTGGGACCAAGAACCAACCCTGCATGGGGAGTCACCTGCTATGGGCAGGCACCCCACAGCACAACACCCGGGGGGATCAAACGTGCAGCGGAATGTGGCATTTGCTTCTCGGCAGCAATCGCTACATTTCACGACAGGGCACTGACGGTGGCGAACCGACAACGCATCACCATATTTGCTTCCGGACACGAGCCGGGGCTCACCCATGCACCCCCTCGTGCCCGTCTGTTCCGGCGGAGGCCCCTGGGCGGCCCGCGGGGAGCGGTGCCGGCGGACACGAAGCTGCAGCTGCGCTGGAGGTGGGCGGTGGCGAGCTGCTGGGCGAGCTCCAGGATGCTGGCGTCCTTCCCACGACGCAGTGCGCCAGCTGGCAGGGGCGCTCTGCTAGCTTCCCCATCGGAGGCAAATGCCACGTGACAAGTCGGCCGGAACTGGGAACCTGAAAATTTCTGCAGTGACAGTTCAGACTCTTTCGTCACGGGGGGGGGGGTCCCAGACTATTCCAAAGAATTTTGTTGCAAAGCATAAATATTGAAAAGTTGATTGAAAAGGGCTTTATTTTGGGAAAAGTAACTTTCACGTCATAAATCTTCACCTCTCAGATATTTTTTCCTGGTTTTGCGGCAACCAGAGCTTGTGCTGTTTGCTCTGTTAGAGTCCCAGACATACCCTACTTTGAAGTGTACAAAATAGCCATTAAAAGAGGTTTCACTTGTTTTCTTGATTTCCCTTCCTTCCCAAGTGATGTGCCCCCCAAAGGTGTTCCTTGAACGAATAACAACAACATTAAGAACCTCGGAGGGAAAAAAATTGAATGCAAGCCAGGCAATCAGGAAGTTGGGCTCTGGAACTTTGTTTGTGAATAGCCCATGAAACTTCTTTGATTGCCATGTCCACCCAGCGAAAAAACATGCCAGCATGGGAAAGGGGAAAAAATCTCAATTTGAGTGAAAAGTGAGCGTGCAGCCCCGGTGGTTTAAAACTGAGCCCGTGACTGCTGCGCACCTGTGGGCTTATTCAGGGAAGGGGGGTACGCATGCAGAAACATAGAACCTCTCTTGGGACTTCCTTGGGCCTTCAAATCGTCTTAGATGCCCTCCGCCCCTCCAGAACACAGAAAGAGGATTCCGGAGGGGCGCGAAACAACCATTCATTCATTTAGTGACCTCCGGGGGTCGTTTTCCCAGGCCCACACCCACCCACCCACCCACTTTTTCGAAAAACCCATTCACTTACCCACCCACCCACCCAAAACCCATCCAAAATAGGCCAGAAATCCTTGAAAAAAGTTTGTTTTGGACCGGACTGATCCAAAGCGCACGCCCAACCCACCCACCCACTCTCGAAAATCCCCACCCTGGGAGGGGGGTCACACAGGTATAACATCAATCTATGGTTACGACTACACACATTAAATCACACACACACACACAAAACGCAAATATACCACGACATGTGCTTGCAAGCATGCGCACACATGGGTACCAAGCCCAGGCACCCGAACGTTGGGCAGCCCTGTGCCCAGCGGCGAGGTACTGCTCAACGTCCTCCCCGTCGGCATCAGCGGAGCGGATGCAGATCAGCCCCAGGAACTGCTCCGCCCGCAGGCGGCGCACCAGATCCGTGCCGAGGACGGCGGGGCCGCCGAAATCGGTCCGCACGGCCCAGCGCGATCCGGTCAGGGTTTGCGGTTTGCTTCGCCACCGACCCCACCATCAGGACCTCCCCCTGGAGGTGCGAGCCTCTGAAAAGAAAAACGCTTGGTGTGTGCCTCTGGGCCATGCATGGCGGGGCCACGGGACTCCTGGGCGCTGCGCATTGGCCGAGGTGCTGGTCCAGCACCACAATGTCCGCGGCTGCCACCGCCTCCTCCAGGAACTCCTCCACTCGTGCGCGTCTCGCGGCCGCAGTCCGCCGCTCCCGAGGCTGCCACGGAGAGAGGACCCCCCGCAGACTTATCCCATAGACTGCCGTCAGACAGGGTGGCCGGCATACCTCTGGTCCCAGGTGGTCAGGGTTCGACATAAAGGCAGGTGGGAAAGGGGTTGGGAACACCCCTTTAGGGTCTGGACACCAGGATTTTGGGTCCGGACCCCCTCTGATCCACATGTATGGTTGCATGCCCGGGGAGGGGGGTTCACGGCCACCCCGGACCTCACACGTAGGTCTGGGGCTTGTGATGCCGCCACCTGCGAGCCCCCCCCCCCCCGGGGCCTTGGGAATGACAGTTTTCTGGGGAAAGGGGGGCTCTTATCCCTTTACGGGTAAGAGCGAAGCTTACCCCTGGGGAAAAGGGGGGGTCGGACCCCCCCCCCCCCCCCCGCACCCCCCTGGGTCGGTGGCCACCTCCGGAACCGGCGGATTATCACCATGAACCCGGCCCGTTCCCGGAATTTCTTTTCAGTTGCGAGAACTGGATTTCTAGTTTCCGAATCACCTGTGTTTGACCCCCAACTCCCCGCCAGGCCCGAGTTATTCAGCCACCAAGGTCAAACTGGGTAGGATTGGCCTGCCCCCCCTCCTCCGACTCTGCCATTTCACTGGGGTCCAAAGATTGGTCAACAATCGATTTTTCGAAAATATTTCGAGAAAAAGTACATTGTTTCTGGAAGTGTCACTGTCACTGACTAAATATACCTCTGGAGGCCTCTATCCCTCCCCATTCACCGTTTTGGCCGCCGACACGCCTGGCCCGTCTTCCGGCGCGCTTTTGCGGCACAAAACGGGCATTTTGGGTGTTTTTGGGCCGTTTTGGGTCAAAAAAAACGATTTTTTCCAAAATATCTCCATAATGAAGCAGAATCAAAAGAAAATGTCCGGAGAGCAAAATGAAGCCCTTGGAATGCCCTATCCGACATGGTTTATTTTTCCCCAACTCTTCGTGTAGCCCAAATAATTTTCGGACAATTTGGGCCCATTCCAGGGGCCATTTTGGGCTGTTTTCGAGGTAAAAAATCGATGTTTTTCAAAATATCTCGGAAATGAAGTGAAATCAAAGGAAATGTTCGGAGACCCTAAATTGAAGATGCCCTCGGAACGCCCTATCTAACGTATTTTGATTTCCCCGCAAATACCCGACTAGCCCGAAATATGGCCAATTTACGGCCCAAAACAGCGCGGCAGGTTTGCGCCTTTGGCCATTTTTTCGGGTCAAAAAAGTCGAAAAAAATCGAAAAAAAAATTTCCTGAAACCATGTTTTTTTGGCCTCCCAGACCTCCCGGACCAAACAAGCGTTCTTCGACCCCCCCGGCCCCCTGTTTTTTTTTGGCCCGAAACCCATGGAGTTTGGGTCAAAAACAGGTCAATAAAAGTCGAAAATGAACGATTTTTTTTTGCCTGAAACGATGTTTTTTTGGCCTCCTGTGTGCACTGTGGCTGTTTTTTTGGTTCTTCTGGCCTGGCCTGGTTTTTTGGCCTCCCCGATCCAGAAAATTTGTTTTTGAGCCAAAAATGAGCGTTTTTCGACCTGCCATTTTTGTCCCGAAACCCATGCATTTTCGCTCATTTCTTGGTCAAAAGAGTCGAAAAAAGTCGAATGTTTTTGCCCGAAAACCATGTTTTTTTTGGCCTCCCGGACCCTGAAAAACTGTTTTTGATCCTAAAATAAAGCGTTTTTTGACCCCCGGCGCCCGTTTTTGACCCGAAACACATGGATTTTGGGTCAAAAAACGTGTCGAAAAAGTCGAAAAAAGCGAAGGAGTATGGGGGGCATGGAGGGGTCGTGACTTATCATTTCAGAAAATAGTTTAAGTTACTGTAAAATTGCACGTGTGTAATTTGTAAATCATAAATAATGCGAAATTGCAACGCTGGTCTTTTTGGCAGTCCGTCACGTGCAAGTCCCATCAAGAGCTCAATACTATTCAAACCTGGTAACCCAGTCGAAACCCGGTCCTCTCACCCCGAAGGATGCAAAGAGGGCGACAGCAGAGGCAGGCCAAAAAATTGGTGCCGGCCGGCAGTCAAATGTTTGGGCAGGAGGGCAGGCTCCCATCGCTGGGGGGGGGTCGCGAAGCAGGCAGCCTGGCCCGAACACCTCCACCAGCGCCCCAGTGCGGGCCGGCAGGCCGTTCAGGAGCAGCTGGCGGG
This sequence comes from Euglena gracilis, assembly GCA_900893395.1. Classification (NCBI taxonomy): domain Eukaryota; phylum Euglenozoa; class Euglenophyceae; order Euglenales; family Euglenaceae; genus Euglena; species Euglena gracilis. Next base: position 20,314 of record CAAHFI010851876.1, read on the forward strand.
CGAGGCGCCGGCAGGGCCTTCCTGGGCCTGCACGGGGGACAAAATCCACGGGGCAGGTTTACGGACTTGGCGCTGCACGAGCTCACTCCTGCTGGCCAAGCCCCTGGGGTTGGGCAGTGAAAGGTGCCCAATGAAATCTACGCCTGACACCACTCCAAAAAGGTCCAAAAGGTTCCCGAAAAAGGTCAAAAAGGACCAAAAAAACACCCAAATTAAGTTCAAGTAGTCAAAGAAAATTTTCAGTGGATTTTCATACCAAAAACACAAAAGAGGGAACCGGAAAAAGAAAACCGGAAAGCGGAAAACTAACATAAAATAAAATTTTCCTTAGAAAAAGGTTGAAAAAATATTTTTACAGGTTAGCCAGCACAGAGGGGGCAGTTCCCAAGACAACAATATCTGCTGCTGAATTAATGGATTCCCCCAACTACGCTGGCATCTGTCCTTGTCACGACAATGATGGAGGGCCAGGCCGAAAGAGGGATAAAAAGCACCAAACAAACAGCCACAGTGCACACAGAGGGGAATTGATATTGAGGCCGTTGGGAAAACTGCAGAAAACTGTGAAAATTGCAGTTTTGGGAATTAGCACACTTCTGTGGAGGGACTGAGAAAAATTTCACAAATTTGGTCATTTCGCAATGGAGATGTAAGTTTTGAGCCGTTATTCACAATTTTTTCCATCAAAAAGGTCGAAAAAAAATGACTTCTGTGATTTTTTGGGGACGTGCTGATTCTGGAAAGATGGAACTGCTTGGATGAAAAATACAAAAATAGAAAAAAAATTGACAAAACTTTGGTACCAGTTAAAATCTAGTCAAGAGGCGGAATTCTTCTCAATCCAAGGCTATTTCCCCAAAATCAGGGAAAACCTTACAAGAAAGAGAGCCAAAAAATTGCCAAATTGTGCCAAAATCTGTTAAATTTGACAAATTTTGGCAAACTTGCAACAAAGTAAGAAAAAAGGCACCTGGGAGCCCTTGTGAAACGTTCGAGAAAGAGGCGGAACTCATTTAACCTTTGCATTTCAGGTTCCTGCAGAAAAGTTGCGGAAAGGGAAAAAAATTGCAGAAAAATTGCAGGAAATTGCGGAAATTGTGGATAAATTGCGGCTACCAATTCCCCCTGTTGTACTGCACATGATGCGCACATTGGGGGCAGGTGGCATGATGCAAATGCCAGGTCCTGAGCGAGTCGTCAATGCACAGGATCTTCTGACCCTCCAAGACACTCAGGTCAAAGAGAGGGAACCCTTGTCAGCAGCCAACGTGGTTGCATGGGCACATGCTGAATGTGTATCATGCGTGCACACTGCTCTGCATCGCTTGTACCAAAATGTCGATCACACAATCATCCTTGCAGTATACACTTGCAAGTATACACTGCGCGGCACATCATTGCTGCTCCGTTGCATTTGGGGCGGGGGATGGAAGGAAGTGAACATGCTCAAGTCAGCAGGAAAGGTCCAGGAATGGTCCTTCTCTTCCGCACTTCAAACGGGGTAACCATTTTCGAAACAAAAAGAATGCTTGTAGTTGGTAAAAAAAATAGGCTCCCCTCACCAACCCGCTGGAGGGGGAGCATGGGTTGCTGATGGGCATCACGGCGTCGTCCTCCGCCTCCACCTCCAGCGTCGCCATGAAGCACACCACGTCGTCCACTTGTGTCAGTGACCCCTCCAAGCATGTGCTCTCCCTGAAGGGGGGGGGTCTGAATTCAAAATCACCAATCCTTGGACTAAAACCACACACTGGAAGCCACATTGAATCCAACAGGAATGAGGTGGCAACCTTTTTTGATGCCAACCTGTTCAGCGAAAAGTCTGAACTATGGCTTCATATGGTGACCCCAGGAGGAGCATTCTTCCTCTGCGCCCACCGCTCAAACTACCAAAGGAATAGCCAAAGCCCTGGAAAATGTTTTCCAGCCTTGCCATAAGGAAAACAACCCACCCTCTGAAAACTGACCCGCCCCTGGGGTGACCCCCGGTTGTGTACCCAAATACCCAGGTGAAGGTAAATAAAAACTTTCTTTGGATGATATATCTTCTCGAAAATAGGGAATTTTTGCTACACCTGCCCTAACCTGTCCACTCCTCAGGCATCATTTTTTAAGGCTCCTTAAAAAAAAACCTAAGCCAAAATGACTTGAAAAAGTTTAAGAAAAAACTTAAAGAATTTCGTCCTGGAAAATTCGATTTTCGAGCAAAAAAAAAAGAAGTTGCAAAAACCTTGGCAAAAAATAAGCCAACACCAGGGTGAAAAAAAAAAATTTTCTGGCATCGCTGGAACATTATCCACTCAAAACTCAGAAAAATAGGATTTTCAATTTTTGATTTAACATGGACCGACGTTGGTTCCATTCCCGAATGTCTCTTTGGCCGCCCTTGGAAAATAGATGCCGAAAAGTTCTTGAAGTTTCCAAAATGCCTTGGAAGACCTGTAAAAAAAATAGACTTAGAAAACCTTCAAAAAAATGCTTTAAAACCTTTAAATCTTTGAGAATTATCGTCTCGCCTTAAAAAAAAAAATAATAACCTTGCTGTACTGTTGTCCAGGCTTCTTTTTACTCCCCGCGGTGGAAACAGAAAAATTTCCCTTAATTTTGGAGGTCCACTGTTGCACTTACAAGCACTTGGAAGCAAAGGTCAACAATATCTCACCAAATCAGGCTTCGGAAATTTCCAAAACTTCGAAATTTTCGGGAAATTTCTTTCTCGCGCACACAAAGTAGCCCCCGAAAGGGACCACCCAAAAGGGGCAAGAGCCGGAGGGAGGTGCCTAGACAAGGGTGGTGATTAGACAAGGGGTGGGATGGCACCCACCCACCCACCTGGGGAGGCACAACCTTTCTTTAAAAAAAAGCTTGGCCCTGTCCTGTCCTGTCCTGTCCTGTCCTGTTGTAAACGTTGACCGCAGGTTTTTGTTGTTGTTGTTTTTTGCAAAACTCCCAATTGACATTCACCATTGCTCCTTTTTGAT
>CAAHFI010851976.1:0-11823 GCA_900893395.1 Euglena gracilis
TGACACGGATATCTGAGCGCGCGAAATATTAGGGAGTGAGCGAATTTCCGCTAATGTGGTGGACAACAAGGTACAACGGATTTGCAATTCCCCTATAGCGGCTTGAATACCACTAATGTCAGGAATTTGCTTGGAAAGTGCGTAAACATGCTCCCGCAAACCGACAACGGTGGCATTAATATCGCCAATGTCCGTTTGCAGTTGCTGTTTTGCGCTAAATTGAACAGTTGTGCGCTTTCCGCAATTTTCGCGTTCAGGGAGGTTAATCCATCTTGATTTGCGGCACAATGACAAGTTTTCTGCTCCAACTGTGGGATTTGTTCCTCCAAAATCTGAATTTGCGTACGGGGAACAACATTTTCTTGCGCTTTTGGCTGAAATTGCTTCAATTGCTGTATTTCAGAGCATAGATGCAAAATCCGTTGTTGGGCTTCTTGGAAAAAGGTGGTGAATGTTGTGAAATGCTCAACCGCGACAAATTTACTTATTTCAAGCATTTTGGGGGTGGCATGTTGCGCTTGTAACTGTTGCTGCAATTGAAGTAGTAGTGTTGAACAAGATTCCACTTTGGAAAAAATATGGATCATACCATCTTGCACATGCAGAAACTTGGAATCATACCGAATTACGCTTGATGCGGTGTTTAGCTGGTTTCTGGAAATTTTGTGGGAGTTGAATGCGCAAAATACTGTCAACATTCTCTGGAAAATTCCGAAGGTCTTTCCTCGTATTTTCAGAATTGTGTGGCTTATTTGCTGATCTCTTGCAAATAATAACAGCAATATTACAGTTTGGTGTTGACAACCCTTTGACTGTCCTAATCAAAGTGCAAAACCTTGTTGAGCATGGTTGCGCATTCTTCAACGCACGGGTGGACATACAAAATTTGCTTGCTAAGCGGGTGATCCGCTGGAGTTGACAGTTAATTTGGTAAATATCACCGGGTGTGAGCTGATGCCTCAAGTTATCACCGTAATCCTCCGTAATAGAAACGGCACCAGAGATTTCCGGCACCACCAAACGCATATCTGGATTCCATGTCAATGCAGGGAAAACCGCATTTTCCGAGGGTAATCCCGGCAATGCGTGATGGCGTGTGGGGGATTGTAATTGAGGGATGTGGGTTGGGAAAACATGGTGTTTCCACCATATTACACTCCAAAAGGCCCACCGCTGTTTCTACCGGGGATCTTTTGAGTGTGAACAGAGCAAAGGGCACATACCCGTCACTTTGTTCACGGGGAACATTGGTGACCAGGTGTGCTTGGGAAATGGGTTCATGCCCTCGCTGCTTCACAGATGGGTGAACCAGGAGGAAGGAAGGCATTTTGCCACCTAAAGCCCACACAATCAATGACAATGAAGAAGAAGAAGGCTTCACCGCCTCCTTGCAACAACAAAGACGTTTAGCCTTGTGACAATGACAAATGATTCAATGTGTCTTGGTGTGGTTCCTGTTTGAAGGATCCGGAACTGGTACTCGTGTCCAATGAAAAGTTCCAATCCCGCCATCTTCTTCAAGATGGGCCAAGGAACTCATCAACAAGCAATAGTCAAGTGGGTTGTGCCCTGCATCTTTTGAGATCGGCATAAAGAAAAAATGCACAAAAAAGCAGTGAAACAGGGACCAGAAAGGCTGTGTCGTTGGCTACCGAACAGAGCCACCTGAGACATGTATCACTGCTTAAAGGTTGGATGGATGCCAGGAACAGTACTTTCACCGTGTTTCACGGCTCAGTACGATCCTCACCACCAGTCAACCACGGAGTATTTCTGTGTGGAACGTCTGTGTTGGATCGTTGCCTAATCTGCTCCCAAGTGTACTTCTAAAGCTTTCCGTTTTCCCATTTTTGGAGTATTTCGAGAAATCCGCTCACTTTCGCCTTGGTGCGCAAACCTACTTATGAATTGGAAAAGTCTTAGGGGTTACAAAAAGTGGTTTTTCCCTTTTGTTCCCATTTCCCCAAGAGGCAAAGCAGAATGCAAAGGCTTCCGAGGTTTCCTCCGAAGCCAAGTTCAACTGTTCTGAGGGTTTTTCCCTCTGACGTATCAAAGCTTGAAGCTTGCAAACAATGAAGTGAAAGAATACCACCTTTGGGGGAAGGGGAGAAAAGTGCTGACGTGCCCAGGGGCAGATCGCGGTAGGGGCTGCCGCGATCGTGCCAGCTGTGGTTTCCACAGTGGTGTCATCGTCACTGAACCCACTCTGCCGATATGCTACAGAGCTGAGACGTACCTTGTCCGCAAATAGCTGTTAGCCGATCGGCTTTCGGAAAAGGGTTGTTCACACTTGGCATTGGGCTGCTCGATAGAGCTGGAAAACGATGAGTGTGGGGGAGCCCATTGGGCGTTACGATATTTTATAGACACGGATAGGTGTGACACACATGAAGCGGGATTACCTTTTGAGTCAGTCAATGCTAGGTAAGTATCCCATTGGGTTGAGAGTGCTGGTTAGAGCTGTTCAGACAATGCCGCATGTTCAAGATCTCGTGGTGAACCAATCAGTGCAGCATAGTGAATTGAATTTGGAGTTGTTTAACCGTGAGAAAGTGTGCAACAAGTTTGGAGAAATGACACCTTTTTGCACATAAATTTGAAGGAGCTCAATGCAGCTACCAGCAATGTGAACCCCCCTTGTTAATAATTCAAAAATATGTCCGGAGATGAAAAATGTTTCCGCAGACCAAATATTTGAATGTCACATGCTACTCGGATTCAGCCACATGGTGGCCCGGTTAATAAAAAAGAAAGTGCTAGGGAGCCTCTGCCTGAAAATCACACCCTACAAGGGTATGTTCACCAATTGCACTGGGAGGGGAACAAATGCGACCCGCCAGTGGCCCCTGTTTTTCATGATTTACTCAGGAAAAGTTTGAATGGGAAACAAGTTCAGATGCGAACCATTGACGATTCCTTGGGGAGAAACCCAAGTTTAGCAGTTATCAGAGTGCTTGTGCACTTGTGTGGGTCATTTTGAAACACATGGGGGTGCCCACCCCCTGAAGCATCCACAGGCGAAGTGGCTGACACTTTAATACAATTATTTCATCTTTCCAATGCCCAAGCATGTAATGCTTACAGTGCTATGCTTCTGATTGCATTGTTTTGTGGGCTTATATTCCACATATGACCCTTACAAGAGGATTTAGAACCAAAATCTGGAGACGTACGGGGCATTTTGTGAGTATATCTCAATCCTGATGGGGCTTGCAAAGGCGCCTAGGCCCACTGACGTTGCACATTGTGTACACAACTTTTTTTGGCTCGCAAATCCTCTGTTAGTGCAGATTTTCAAAGCAGGCATAGGTCAAACCAAGCAGCAGTGCGTTGGGTAAGGCACTGTAAATAACAATTTAGTGTAAACACCAAAAATACCGCAAGTGGGCCCGGGTTGGGTGCATACCCCAGTGCCCACAAATAAGCCCTTTTAATTTCATAACGTCTTATGTGGCTGCAACACGTCTTTTCGTGACACCTGGGGGACCACTCCTGATTCCCTTCCGACGTGACACAGATGTCGAAGCTCAAAGACCTCGTTAGCCCGACCCCTCCCACCCTTAAAATAAATTTTGTGCTGAAGAGCTGTCGGTCAGAGAATTTGGCCATGGGGGGGGAGACGGGGTGACCACCCCGCAAGAAGCTCCAGGCAGGGCGGCACTAATCTAGACGTCCTAACCAAACGCACCACAAACAATCGAAACAACACTGCGGCGAAGCAGCGCGCAGCCTCACAAGGTCTTTGTGCTTCACCCTCGGTCAGCCGTCCTCCCTTGATGGTTTGCCTCGAGGGAGTGCGCCTCAGCTGAGACACGTAACCCAGCGCTCCAAAAAAAATCCAACAAACACTGCCGGCGAACAAGGCATGACCTCACAACGGTAAAGTGCCGAGCCCGAGGTATCGGGTTTTTGTTTCGCCCTCAGTGTTCCTTCCTCCCAGGCCGGTGTGCCTCGAGGAGATATGAAAAGGGGGGGTACGGCCGTGCCGGTTCTGGTGCTTTTTGTGTTTTTCACTTTGGGGTGATACATCCGTGGAGGTTTTGTGACATTCCGGCCGAAAAAAAAGTAAAAAACACGTAACTGTTAAAAGGAACTTGGCCAAAAATAGTAGTCCAGGGAGGCCTAATGTCATGGGACGGAGCAACTCCCCTTTCTCGGCACTTCCCCAAGATGTGACTTTGAGCACAAACTGGCGCTCCAAAAGTCTTTCTAGGCTTTCCGTGCCATTTAATCACAAATAATCCTTTTAAAAGGCATCAGTATTTTTCCGCCGACCCCGTTCGCACACAACCTCTGATGGTAAAGCGAAATTTTGAACATTTGGATCCCAGAACCCCTATGAGGGCCAAGCACAAACACAGGGAAACCATAATTTAGTAAAAAGAAGGCGTTGGTGATTCTACCAATGCTTTTAGCTGAGAGAGCTGGGAAGGGTGGAAGCAACGAAAACAACATGTGACCACCAGACTTGCCTTGATGAAAAGTCAGGGCCACATAAGTCTGCACCATTTTTTTCAGCACACAAAGCGGGTGGTTTTTCAGGTGATCAATGGTTCCCAATGTGCTTACCCACCTCCCTGCCTTTTGATGCTCCAGTAAAATGCTGCATTCAAAGCATCTTTGGAGCTTTTCTGGCTTGGCTGAGGTCACACTTATGCAAAGATGGAGCAGTCTGAGCAGCACAATGGTCCTGTCACTCACTTGACAGATTGTCACTCCAAATCAGGGACGATTTATTTAATGTTTAACGGCAGCCCGAAATTACTGCCCCCCCCCCGGGGGGCCCAGTAGTTAATCCGGGGGGTAGGAATAGTTTTTTTGTTACGTTAATGATGGAATAAGGTTAGGTGCGCGACTTAGGCTTAGGGTTAAGCCTAATTCATAGACGGGTGTCCGGTGTACAAGTTAGGCCTTACCCTAAGCCTAAGTGGCGCACCTAACCCTATTCCATCACTAACGCAAAAAATTTTTGCCCCCCCCGGATTAACTACTGGCCCCCCCGGGGGGGACCAGTAGTTTCGGGCTGCCTGTTTAACGTACTTTTTCTGCACTCCAAAAAATGGACATACTTTGCAGAAGGTGTGTTCCAAATAAGTTTGTATGCTTGATTTGTCCGGTAAAGTATAAATCCCCCCTCCCAGAGATCGCAAAAAGGCACTGTAAGCATTGTTGGGGTCCGTTTTTGAGAATTGTAAAAGCCAAATGGCCATTTCAGAAATTTACATTTGAAGGGGATTCGCCCCTGGACACAGAACCCCCAGAGTTTTCTAAAACTGATGTGGTAACGTTGGACGTTTTTCAGTTGGCTAAAATTAAACGAGACATTTTAAGGTGAAACTTCTTTTCTTTGAAGACCTTCACTGATTGCATCAGAACAAAGAAGGTGCCAACGAGTTGGGTGCATTTCTTCTCCCAAGCTTTTTTATAAAAGCCCCACTGGGGCTGTAATTGTATCGCTGGAAATCTTATGTCGTTCAGCTTTATTCGCAGGGTCCACCACGACATCCCAACCCATCCAGAAATCATAGTCAGGAACTGAAGGTGGGGATTCTGTTTCAATCTTATGAAGCCTGGGAACACTTAGTTTCCAAGAGGGGTTTGCATAAACATGGTGGAAACCATCCAAGGGACATTCTAGGCTATTAACAGCCAGGGACTGATGACGAGGCCATTGAGCCACAAATATGGGCAGTTGAGCATTGCCATGGCTGGCAAACATATCCGTTGAGGCAGAAAATTATGTTCTTTTTAGATGCAACAAATTTTTGGAACGTTGATTTCTTTCACGGTACAGTTCTCCGTGCCTATTTTAATCGACTTATTCCATTTACCCTGACTTGACAGAGTTTGAGACAATTTTCACTTTTTTTTGGAGGCACCAAAGTACACATGGTCTCAAAAGAGTGTTGAAACGAGAACGCGCCCTCCATTATTCAGGTAACTGTAGGCTACCTGATTGTCTATAGTGAGGTGCATTGTCTCCCTACTTTTTGCCAAGCTTTGAGTATCAGCAATGGAGGCGCTTAACTCCTTTGGGTTGTTATGAAGCCCTTTTTCTTATCACCAAAATTTGTGCAATGTTTTCCTTAAATTTATATCTAGTGCACCCCACCCCTCGTTGGAACAATCTAATAAAATTTTTCTTACTGGTTTCTGCCTAGCCATTCGCTCAATAAAAGTCCAATTTATTTGAACCTGATCTTACAGGGGTTCTGGGACAAGCAACTGGCGAACCGAAACTTGTTAAGGAACTTGGTTAAAAGAAAATGGACCAGTAGATCTGTAACGGCACTGAGGGAGGGCAGTGCATTTAAGAAACTTCTTACTTGCCCGAAAACTGCTGCAGCTTTTCTGAGAGACACGTCTGGTTGAGTTCAAAAACTTTCCGTAGGCCTTCCTGATGGCCTTTAACGTCCCTGTGGGGACTGGGAGAGCAACTTTTTGACGGTCTTGAAAAAGCTTAAATGTTCCACGTGTTTGCTGGGGTGACTTCTGATTCTTCCCCAGTTGATTTACATGCCACTTTACTGCAAGTCTTTTAGGCCATGAGTTTTTGTACCAATTGTTCTCGCCGTTCTAGCAGAAAAAGTCGTCCAAATAGATGAAAATGTAGAAGTCCTTCTTTCCCTCTTTACTTAGGATGGCGTGCATTACCTCCACCAGACGTATGGTAGGGTGCTTAGGCCAAAACAAGCACCCTCCAATCTGAAAAACATTTTATCCAATTTGCATTCGAATGTGAGGATTTAATGCTGCTGAAAGTTGCTGGTGGAAGTTTTCATTATTTAGGTTCGCCTTGGCTGCCCACATCCCCTTTTCCAAGTGGGAGAAAATGTCCCTCCAGTTGTCCAGGCTGATCTTGGGTGGTTGCAGAACTTGATTACGGTTCTAGAGTATGAGATAAGATTTCAGTTTTATTTTCCGTTGGAAACCAGTTTTTAAAGTACAAACCAGGGAACCAAAATTATTGTTCCCTCCCAGGTTACTTCCTTTGCTGCCCGCACTTGATTCATACTCGTGAATGACTTTTAGGACTTGGCTTATTTCCTCTTGTTATTTGCTGTGCACCTTGCAGCCCAGATCCAGGTTGGGTGAATACACCACCACGTTTATCAACGTTGGCACAAAGGGGGGTGCATTTTTCTCACTAATGAAGGCATTCCCTCAACATTTGGAATGAAGGGAGCCTGCCAAAGTGTATTCCAGGCTCAGAGAGTGAGGTGAGCTCAGGTAATTCAGATTCATGCGGAGTGACAGATATGGGGTCATCATGACCTCTTTTGTGAAAACAGGTGTTGCCTTGAACAAACTGGCCTCCTTGGTCCTTGGATACCCACAGGGTGGCAGGGATGTGGGAAAGGGTACCTTGCCCCTTAGCTCCAGCGCCTTGGCTGTTGGTTGTTGTTCTCCAGCTTCAGCCGCCTCTACAGACCCTCCTGTATCCTCCTCTAAATCCGCCTTTGGGGGTTGACTTTCCTCTGCCCTTCGAATGCCTACCAGGCCTGTATGTGCTGTTGGGTCCTGCAAAGAAACGAAAGGAGAACCCATGAGGAGTGCAGTAAGAGATCCCATTTTGTGAAATAACATTTCTCGACTCCATACTTATCCGCTGCAAAGAAAAACTCTATACAGACGTTCTGTATGTCGTTCTGGCTGAATAAAAGCTCTCCTTCACCACCGCCTTGTCTTCGTGTAATCCCAGGGGCGGCCAGTTCCTGTCGTACCTGTTGAATTTTGAAGAACATTGGGCTTAGGTACTGGCGAAGTTATAGCTGGACTTCGTTGGAGACGGGGTGTACCCAGACGTACCAGTAGACTCGCATTGCGTGCAGCAACCTGGTGCTGGCGTTTTTCACGAACTGGTCTTGCTTCTTCCGTGCGTCACTCACGATGTGACTCTCGGGCGCGCGTCCTAGCAGGGTATTGAACTTGGAGTGGGCTTCCAGGAGACGACGAACGTCGATTTTGTTGATCACCCGAGGCTACCGGGGACCACAGTGCTGCCAATGGTTGTCGTAGTGGGGTCTCTAAGTCGTCCCAGCGGAAGTACACGTCCTCCTGTTTTTCCATCTCGTCCAACTGTAGTTGGCTGCCATTGGCATCAGCTGGCAGGTGGTTGTTCTGTGGCAGCATTTTCTTCGCCAGGGTGAATGCCACATCTGCAAAATCCGGAGTTAATTCGATGGCTGCAATTTCGACATTGGTTGCAATGGCAATGGCGTATAACGAAAAAAATTTTGTAAGGTTCAATGGAGTCCTTCACCAATGCACAACCTGTCAATTCGTGTACTTTGTTTGATGCTCGAACTGTGTTCCACGACTGTCTTAAAATAGACCGCCAACTTCCAACAGCAATACAATTTGTGCTCCCGTGTGCCCATTAAATTCTGCAGGGCCTCCAAGAGGAACATGAAACTTTACCAGGACGCCTCGAAGGCCGGGGTGTCGCTGATTAGCTTCTGCACCAAGTTGTCTTAATCAGTCATTCTGTCTCGTACTCCTTCGAGGCAAAAAAGACAAAGGAGGAAGATAAACCGAGGGCGCAACACAAAGGCCTTGTGGGGCCATACCTTGCTCGCCGGCGGTGTCGTTTTGACTGTCCCGCTTAATGCTGCCTCGGCGGAGTTGGCTGACGATGCTGCTCCGACGTGACGACGTGACTTCTTGCCTTGGGGGGGTCCCCTTTTGGGGTTCCCGTCTCTGTCCCCCCTGCCCCCATTTTCTGACCAATTTTTTTGAATAACCAATTTTACGTTACCGGTAGTGGGGGTCGGGCAGACAATGTCTTTTGCTTCGTTGTCCCTTTCGCCCCTGTCGTTCTGCAGCGGTGGAACACTGGAGATTTCGCGCTCCACACTTGGCCCTTGAGAGGCTTGAGTGTGCTCTGAAATTTGGGGAGGGGGCGAGGGCATTCTCAAGGGCACCTTGGGCACCAAGTCGTTGACTATGGGCCGGAAAGGCATCCATACACCTCCCTCCACCTACCAATTTCACAAACTTCTTGGGCAGAAAGGCCCTTTTTTTGGAGCAAACAAACTCCTGCACCGCCGGTGGAGTGGACCCCCACCCCTGGTGAAGGTCCCCTTGGTTGGCCAAAAAAGAATTTTGTGATGGAAGCAACAGTGTCTGCACTTATGGCCCTAAATGCAGGCCTTAATGAAATCAGAAGTGGGCCCCAAATTATGACGAATGAAGGTGTGGCAGCCACATAAGACATCGTTAAAAGAAAGTGGCTTATTTGTGGACATTGGGGAATGAACAAAACCCTCTCCACGTGTGAAACTTCTGGCATTTAAGCTTAATATATTTATGTGTGGTGCAACACACTGGTGGTTTTTTTGACTTGTGCCAAGTCAGAGAACCTGTCTAAACAGAGGATTGGTGAGCAAAAAAATAAGTTGTGAACGCAATGTACAAAGATCAGTGGGCATTGGGGCCTTTGCAAGCCCCAGGAGGATTGCCAAATGATCCCAAAATGACCCATACTTCAACAAAAAAAAATTGCAAGGCCTCTTGTAAGGGGTCAACACGGTGCGGAATCTTAGCCCACCACACCATGGAATCAAAAGCATAGCACTGTATTCATTACGGGTTTGGGATTGGAAAATTATAATAATTGTATTAAAGTGTCCGCCACTTGGTCTGTGGTTACTTCAAGGGGTGGACCACCATTTGGTCCAAAATTATCCACAGAAGTTTAAAAGCCGTCCGATAACGTTTTAAACTTCGGTCTCTTCCCAGGAAATCGTCAATGGTCTTAACCTGAATTTTTTTCACTTCGAATATATTCCTGAGCAGGTCGTGCAAACCAGGGGCCACCTGCGGGGTGGAAATTGTTCCTCCCTGCAAATGGGGAAAATACCTATGTAGGGGGTAACTTTTAATTCAGGTGATCACTGAAACTTTCATTTTATTATTGGGGCTTCCATGTGGCTGAATATCTGCAAGCGGTGACCATCAATACTTTGGTCTTGTTAACAACTTTTACGTGGTTGATTATTTTAAATTTTTGACCAGGGGGTGGGTTGCATAAAGATCCACGACGGCGGACATAGCAATGCATTTACTGCTGTGGCTTCCCAGTGGGCCATATGGCCACGAAATTTAAATTTTGTGTGGCCTGGAGAGAAAAATAAACATGTTTGCAAAGTTATCAAACTTTGGAATCGCTTTCTTAACCATTGAAACAGTTGTACGTATAAGAAGAAATCTCTCCTGTCCATTTACCATCTGCATATGGGGTTTGACAGGCATTCTTTTGAATGCACCAAGTTGAATTGCAAGTTCACTTGGGGCTCTATGCACCATTTGAAAAATGGTCTTAGCAATGTGTTGAAGGGGTCCTTCACCCCCCCCCATTCGTCAGATAATAGTAAAATACCTGGTTGTCTACGGACAAAGAAACTGTTTCCCCAGGCTTGCTCAAACTTTTCACAGTGCTAATTGCTGCACTGTGCTCCTTTTCATTTACGTGTCAAATGGAGTCTTTTCTCCAACATTCCTGCACAATTTCTTCTGTGTGGATGTTCAGTCCCCCCCAGGCATGGGTGCTGCTGTCTGACTGCAGTTACCTGGTTTCATTTTTTGGGGAAGGGTCTGACTCCTCTGGTGTCCAGTAGAATATTTACTCCCCTTCAATGGCCCCGCTTTCCTGGGAAGTGGGGTGATTTGAGTCCCAGGGGGCTGTGGACTTTGCCACCAAAAAAGATTGTCATGGCGTCCATAAAAACGCTCATAACAGGGCCATTATATTGCACCGAATTTGACCTAAAATTGCAGCCAAATGCTTTTTGACATGTGATCGTTTGTCATCATTTTTCTCAGCTCCTTTTTTACGGTTTTGACTTTCTGTGGGGGCACCTGTAGTTTCCATCCTGGAAGTTTAGTCGAAAACCTAGATGGGGTACCACTTGTGTGTGCTGCAACGTCCCCATTTATTTTGATCCTGTATTCAGTAAATCTTTAAGGGCTCTGTTCAGGTGAGTTTGAAAATGTTTTCGGTGGGGGGCCACCAGTAAAATGACGTCCCGGTAAATCAACACCTGTATTCTCCTTTTTCTCCACAATTTTTTTGGAAGGTTTTCTTCACCATCATGAAAGTACATTCAGCACAAATCAGCCTGTTTCAAATTCCCAGGTCTGCCCCCCCCCACCTGATGCCTTAAAAACGGCATTACTCCTGGACTAAATGGAACATGAAAATTGGCATCTTTCAGGTAAATATCTGCTGCCCATTGGCGTTATTACAAAACTGGAAAAAATACTGTATATGATGCATTTTAAAAGGCTTTGCTAGAAATTGCTGATCTATTTCTCTGCAGTCGCTGACCATTCTTCATTTTGTTCTTCCTCCTTCTTGTTTCAAAATTAGAAACCTTTAGAAATGAGTGCAATCAATTTTTTATCAGTTGACATGTTGCTGAGCGGGCATTTTTGACCAGCATTTTAGACTGTTCTGAAGTCTCTGGTACAGGGAGGTGTTTCCCCATTTTTCTCCATGGAATTTATTGCCTAAATTGGACGTTTTGTGGCTGGATTGCCGGGGGGTGTTGAGTATTTCACAGTCCATAGAGCCCCTAGGGCTTCAGCCCTTGGAAAAAGCAAATGTTCCTGGGGAGATCATTTTCCTCTCTGATTCCTCTCTGTCTGGATGATCTTGTTGTTGTAATGCATACCATAGGGCTTACTTCCCCTGTTTGGCCTATCCGGTCTGCTTGATGTTGGTGGGGTTGATCGACCACGGGATCACCCTGCCATTGAGCTTCGCCCTCCTGGTCATTTCCTCTTGGTTCCCTAAAGGTCCCCGGAGTGCATTCCCGTCTG
>CAAHFI010852355.1:0-17182 GCA_900893395.1 Euglena gracilis
CAAAACTGCCGAGCGTCGAAAGAACGCATTGCCATGATACAATCAGCCCGCGAACGCGGAGTTTTGTTGAACATGTGTATTGAACAACTCTTCTTCAACGACCAGAAAGCATAAACACTATGTTCGCCATATTTGCGATTCTACAAAGCAAAATCACCAAGATTGTTTGCCCAATACCTTGGGGAAACAATCCTGTTTGACAATAGGCTGAATGGCCAAACAACTTGGCTCTGTACTGTTTGTCACAACATTCGTAACAGCATGCCAGCTGTGCATGTCTGTTATGCAGACAACAAACGGAAAAATTGTCACCACAATGAGTTCGTTCCAAACACAGCCGCTCTGATTTGCGGTGGTTGTATCCTTGCCTGGAGACAACTGAATAACTTCCGGTGGTCGGAAGAAGACAGAGACCGTGACGTACCAGTTTTCTGTGTCAACTGCCTACGGGCAGACATATGGTTGCCCGCAGATGGTGGAAATCTCAGGATCGTACCCGGAAACGAGGACGTTCTGGAAGATTTCCTGAAATTTTACAAAACAAAACGACAAATGTACCAACACAAAAGCTTCAAGAAAGCTGAGGCTTTTGACCGCGACGGAATCCTTTTAACTTCCAAACTGATTCCGGCGTAATCAGACTTGCTGTGTAATGTACAAAAGGTCGATTGCCCCTACTCTTCAATGACGACGACTGGAAACGAGTCATTTACCCACTGTTTACAAAGCCTTCAACGGTTTCTAAAACCACACAACGATGGTTATTGCCTGACTATCCACCAGAACGACATGGATACGAACATTATTCAGAATGGGTTGGTACCATTCTGAAACCACACGTGACGCGCTGTGCCTGTGCATCCCGCGCGCACAACGTTGGTTTCAACGCTCTGCCTGGGATGCCACCACAGGTACCAGCAAACCATCAATTTGAACTATTGCAGATGGCCTGCAACTTTTCCAAGAGTTTTCTGAGGAACTTTGCAGATTTACCTCCCCAAGCGAGCTGAAACGCTCAAAACCGACCTTTCCAAGGAAATCCCAGAACTCAAAAGTTGGGTCTTCCCACGTATCAACATGGATGATCCTGACAAAGATACCCTAGACTTACGTCCAACCGAAATGACCTTGGTACAAGACCCACACATGGGTGAGTAATTTAATGAAACCCGCAAACGTTGAGGTTTCCTGTCTCGTACAATCAGCTGCAGCTGAAACGGGCGTAGTCCCACACAATGAGCGCAGTCTCAAGCGTGAATACGCATTTCATCATCGCCTTCAACACCGTTTCAAGACCTTGTGGCGGAATCCTCTTAAGTTCGGTCGATAACATGTTGATCGCGAAGATTCAAGCCTACAAAGACACTACGGTGTCAATTAAGAAGACACACAAGACGCACAGCATGCGCGCCAGAATTCTTCTTTTGTGCTCGGTCTCCTCCTCTGGGGTGGGTTCCTCGGATCCTTCGGCCTCGGCTGTTTGAGGGGGCTGGCCGGCCTTTTTCAATGTATTCAACTTTTCTTTTTTTGGCTTTTGAGCCTTTCGAAATCACCTTGAAATTGATTTTTTCAAATTCAGTTCTTCAAAGCACAAACAATTGATTTTTTTTGTAGTGTTCAGTACATTCGGTAGGTAAAGAACCCTGTGTGTGAGATTGGTTTGAAATTGGGGGGTTCGATTTGGGGCTTGCTTAACTAGGAATTTGCTCTGATCCTACCGACCGGAAAAATTCGGCCGACTGGTCCAGGAAATTTCGCCAGTTAAGGCCGGAAAGGCCAAAATAGGGGTTCAGGCTTCAAAGGCCTACCCACAGAACCTTTTCCGAACTTTTAATTCGACTGAAATCCAAAAATGGGAATTTCAGTGATTTTCCAAGCCCCAAGACCAATTTAGGTCAAATTGTTGGTTAAGGACCCCTTAACACTCCCCCACTTAGAAAAATCTCGGGGAGATTTTAAAAACGAAAGTAAAATGAGGGGTCCGAACGAAAGAAACAAGTTGGGGGGGCACTTTCACCGTGTTTGTGTAGCGGATGGTCAGAATGCGTAACGTTCAAATAACTTTCGAGTGTCGAGGAAAGCGAGGGGGGGGGGCGGCCCGAGGGGCACGCTTACCCCCGAAGGTGTGGCACGGTGCGGCGCACGGCGCAACGGTGCGGGCAACGGTCAGCCGCGTGCGTCCGCCGCATCGCCAACGGGGGGAAGGGCTTTAGAGGCCCCGTACCACCCCCGCAACCTGCGGTCGGTCTCCTCCACGGTCGATGGTCCTCCACCCTTCGTGAGATCCGCGCGTGTATGTGTAAGTCGTGTGTTGTTAATGTGGCTGGGGGTCAAAAAGCAAACGGGGGGGTGTAATTGGGAGGTCGTCTCACAGCCCGTCTTGCCAAGGGTTGCGTTGCAACTCGAAAGTTGCACGGCAAGCCTTAACAAGCTCAAATGCACACACCCCTTTCTGATTTTGGCTTTTTTTTTTGTCCTTAGGGAACTTCCGACTTTTTTGAGATCGTCTTTTTTTGACGTCTCTTAGAACCAAACCACCTTTGTGGTTTACCGCTTTTTTTGAAACTTTTTTTGTTTCCACCTCTTATCCAACCGTTCGAACCTTTATTGATTGCTTTGTGTGTGTTCGTGTGTCTCTCGATCTGTTACCCGCTGCAGACGAGTACCAAAAATCAAAAGATCGAAAAAGAAAGCGACCCCGCAACCCGCGGGACCGATTCCCCACGAAACTTGGCGCCTTGAAAAAAACTGAAAAAATCTGAGAAATGGAGAAAACCCCTTGACTTCTCAAACGGAACCCTCCCGAATTCTCTTTTTAAATACGCCATGAGGTCGATTTTCAAATTTGCTCCTCGGCGTAAACAAAAAATTCTCGGGCGTAACGATGGAAAAAATGCCCGATGGGTTCCCAAGTGTTATCCGATTCATCCCAACCCTTCCATTTCACAAGAAATTGCCATTGTCCATTTGGACCTTTTCTATGTGAAATAATTTTTTCCACAACATATTCTCCGGGGGTAGCTTCCACATCCTCGGTTTCGCTTTGGTAAAAATTCAATGGTAGGGGTTCTCCAACAAATTTGTCTTCCACATGCAATTTCAATTGTGTGATGTGCACGCTTTGCATTACACCAGGTTTCACCTCAATCTGGTATGAACCTTGACCCAAACGTCGTTTAACCTCACAAGGACCCAACCAACGGCTTTTCAAGTTTGCTTGCAAATTGGATGGACGCAAATACCAAACTTTCTGCCCAATGTCCAAAATTGGTTTTTCAGCCCTTTGAGAGTTCAAAGCCTCAAAACGTTGTAAATGAAGGGCGTTCAATTTTTCAGCAATTTTTGAATCCAACTCGGACATTCTTTTGAAAAAATCTGAAGCTTCCTCCGCTTCGCGGGGAATGGGAAGAGGAAAACCGGCCAATGGCATGTTTCGTCCAAAAACAATTTCATAGGGGGATAAGCCACTTGGCCCAGGGATGTTATGAAATTTCCTCCTCACCAATGGCAAAATTTCAACCCAATTTGTGTCCATCTCGTCGCAAACTTTCCGAAGCCATGTTTTAAATTCCTTTCCTTGCACTTCCGCCCTACCGTTGGCTTGATGGTGATACGCTTGCGCCTTTGCGCTTCGTATCCCCATGCAACCGCACATCGTGAGCCACCATGCCCCTGAAAATTGGGGGCCTTGGTCACTCGTGATGACCGTTGGCAAGCCAAATAAATCCAACCACCGATTAAACATTTCCTTAGCCACCGCCTTAGCCGTACACCCTTTTCTCCTATGGGGTGTTACTATTGTCCAACCGCTTAGGCGATCTACACAAACCGCCATGCAATCAAATTCTTGCCCGTCAAATTTTACACGGGGCATGTTAAAGAGGTCGATCGAAACACTTGACCCCAAAAATGGTGGTATGATGGTGGGACGCAAAGGCCCCTTCAAAGAAAAACGTGGGGGCTGTGCGCTTGACAAATTTCGCACATTTTAGAAACCGACAAAGTGATTTCTTTGCCCCCACCAAAGGTGAAAAATGAAAGTTTTTGTCATTTCCAACCACAACGTTTCCCCACCCACATGTCCCACGTGGGCGTGGTACTCCGGACAAAAGGTCCAGTACACCGGCGGGTACACACAAAAGTCCTTGGAAAAATAGCCGGTTGTCCAAAATTTGAAAATTTTCAGGCCAATTTTCCGAATGCGGTTTGTGTACCTCCTCCCAAATATCCTTAAAATACGCACACCGTGCATACAAAGTGGACCAATCCCGGTGCATCACAGGTTCCTTGGACAAATTTTCGTCCTCCCCCCTTGATTTTCTGGGCTATCAAGGGGAAAATGCTGCCCGGGAAAGTTTTCCGTCTCCCCCCTTCCTCCACTTCATTGCCCATGGTATCCACAGGGGAGATCATTTTTTCCAACACCGAAATCTGCCTTGAAAAATCAAAATCAACAACTTCACCGTTTTTGTGCAAGCGAACAACCATGCAAGCTCGTTCCATTTTTTTCTCGTTTTCCAAAATTTCAGCCATTTTCCTTTCATCCTCCTCCGACCCATGCCATGAAACATCCGCAAAACTTTGTGATGCGGGGTAAGCCCACCTTGTCATACAATCTGCGGGTAGGTGTTGCTTACCGGGTACATACGCTACGTTTAGCAAAAATTTGCTGAGTTTTTGGTGCCACCGTGCCCTTCGGCTTGACGGTCCCGCCGGGTCCGCAAGAGTCTCGGTGACCCAAGACTCAAGGGCCTTGTGGTCCGTCAAAACGAGGACCGGTTGTAGGCCTATCCACCCTGCCCATTTTTGAAGGGCGGATACAACCGCGTATGCCTCCTTATCTCTAATGTCCCAAGTTTTTTCTTGGGAGGGGTCAGTTTCCGTGACATGAATGCCACGGGAACCGTTTTCCCTTCCATGGCTTTTTCCTTACTTAATTCCACCTCACCTACGGGAAGTTGTTCCAACACCGCACCAATGGACCTACCCGATGCATCCACCTTCAAAATAAAAGGTCGGTCGGGGTCGACAACTTGTAACGACAACCCCTTAACCAACGCCTTTTTTGTTTCCTCAAAAGATTTCCTACTTTCATCGTCCCACTTAACCGGGACTTTGGAACCGGCCTTGCCCTCCGCACGACCAACCCGAAGTTTGTCTTGGAGGGGGGCTGCCAACTCTGAAAATTTTTCAATGTAGGAAGAATAATGGTTGGCAAAACCACAAAATGCACGAAGACCGGTAATTGTTTGGGGTAGCTCCCATTTTTCCACGGCCAACAATTTGCCGGGGGAAGGTTTCCTTAGGCCGTCTTTCAAAATATGGCCCAAAAACTCAACCTCCTTTTGGAAAAATTTGCACTTTGAAAATCTGGCTACCCATTGTTTTTCACGGAGCAAGTCCAAAATGGTGCGAATTTCAGAATCGTGCTTCTCAAAAGTTGTTCCGTACCCAAATTTTCTTGGGGGGTACCAATGAGAATATCGTCGATATAGCCATCGGCGATTTCTCGTGCGGGGGCAAGTGTCGCTTCCAAATTCCTTTGACAATATTGCACACCGTTTTTCCAACCCATTACAACCACCTTCCATTGCACCGTTCCTTGGGGGTGTAGGTGGCGGTAATTTGCCTTGAATCGGGGTGGAGGGGGATTTGATGAAAAGCATCCACCAAATCGATTGTTGAAAAAATTTGTTTTTTGCCTTGGCGAATCAAAGGCTCCTCCACCCGGGGTAAAGGGTATGCATCATCCATGCATTGGGAATTCATGTAGCGGGCATCGACCACCCCCCTCCATTTTTTGTGTAAGGGGGCTGTGGGGGTACATGCGCTTTTTTCACGGGAAACGAGGGCATACCCCATGGACCCTCACAAGGCTCCACCTTACCTTGCCTTAACCATTCCGTGGTTATTGCTTTCATTGCATCCAACCTTTCACCCATGAGTTGCATTGGTCTTTGCTTTTTTGGTTGAGCGCCCGGCTTCAAAAAAATACGGGCCTCACAATGCGGTCCTCTCACGGGGGGTTGGGCTTCACCTCATCCCCAAAAACCAAATCTTTGTAATCCTCAAAAATCTTTTGGCGCAACTCATCGACCAAAGGTTGGAACTCCCCCCACTCACTCGGCTCCGAGTGAGTGGAAATTATCCCGATTTCGTTAGTTCCACCTTCAACCGATTCCTTTAACCGTTCACACACCTCCATTAATTCCTCCTCACTTAGTTCCTCGTTTTTCTCTCCGACAAAACTTGGAACGTGAAACTGAAATTTTTCCACCTCCCACACTTGCCCAACTGAAATTTCGGGTCGTGAATCAAACAAGTCGGATTTTGTGCCTTGGGAAAAATCGGCAAGCTGAAAATTTTCGTCGATAGGCCGTTGAACCCATTTTTTCTTCCCTTTCTTTGAACGGGGGAAGAATTTTGCACAAATCCTCTTTTTTCACCTTTCGTGAATTTTCTGGGAAAATCTTTCACTTTTGAACCGGGGGGTAGTGTCTATGATATCCGTTTCAACCCTCCCCTCAGGTTCCTCTTCAATCAAAAAATGAGCAACATCAATTTCCTTCAAAGGCCAACTCCGTATGTACCGCACTCCGTCGTTGTCGGCAAAAAGTCCATTTTCGTGGGGCAACACTCCCAATTTATTTTTCCACATCCATGGAAACCCCAAAATCAGGTCAACGTGAATTTCTGCCTCGTGGAAAATTCCACAAATTTCCAGGGGGGCATTTTCCGTAGTCCCCTTTTTTTGTGCCAAAAATTTCAATTTTAGCTCCAACTCATGCTCCCCACCCGGTAGGGAATCGCCTTTCACGGTGACCAACCTCAAAGGTTCTTTTGCGGGGACCATCAATTTTTCAAAAAGTCCCAACCTCACCAAATTTGTTTGGGCACCCGTGTCAGCCAAAGCCTTCAAAATTTTGTGTGAACCATCGGGTGCCGTAACATGAACCGCCATCACCAATTGCGTTCGACCTGATTTTTTGGTTAATTGACCCAATTCTGAAACTTTCACCGTTTTAAGTTGCTTAGGGTCCAAAACAATTTCTTTTTCGTGCATGTACAAATCTGGTCGGTCATTGGTCGTTAGTGAGGGGGTACCCTGGGGGTTAACACCGAACCCTCCCCCTTTGGAATATGCCTCTCCTCCAAACGTTTCCCTTGCACCAAAAGTTTGACCAAATTTTCAGGGACTCGATATTTTTGGTTTAGAGTCACTCCATAATTGTTTCCACCCAAACGGTGAATGTGTCTTTTGGTACCGGGGATGGTGAACTCACACCAAAAACCCGGACACAAACGGTTTTGCAACCCCTCCACCGTTCCCCAAATACGGGTGGGCTTTTTGTAGCCCCAAGGGCTAAATTGGCAATAATCAACATCCAAAAAATTCAGCCCTTCCATAAATTCACGGTCCTTCAAAAGGCCGTTTCGGGGATTTTCAATGTACCATTGGGGGGTTGTAGAAAATTGATGATGGAAAGTGTCCTTTTTGCAAGAGAATCGGCATACTCCAAATTCCTTTCACGTGTGGTGAGACTTTGGCTATATTCCGTACAAGGAACGGATGCGAAAATCAAGTCCACGTCCCCTTTTTTGAGAAATTTTTCCAAAGGCCATGTCAAAATGTCGGCCAAAATGTGGGGCTTTGCACGGGGGTTCACATCTAGTGTCAAAACCTCAAACCCACATTTCTCAAGCGTTTTGGCCACAGATTTTGTTCCTGAAAATAAGTCCAAAGCCTTTGGCTTCTTGGATGACAAAAATTGTTTGACTTTTTCCATGGAAATGTTTGACGGTAGCGCAAAATTTTTCTGCGACAAATTTTGCGTGGGGGGCACTTGGCCAGGAGTGCCGCCCCTTAGGCACTCCCGGCCCCCCTAACACGAGGGGGACCCACCCTTGGCCCCTTTTCCTTTTCCTCCTTTGCCACCACCCTTTCCTTGGCCCTTGAAAGTTTGCCAACCTTTGCCTCCAAAATTGCCTTTACCACCCCCTTGCCGCGTCCTCCCCCCCTTGGGCTTGGGGCCCAAAATTTCGTGCGGGGGGCCTTGATTTGCATCCGGCAATTTTGCCCAACACTTAGCGGCAATATGCCCCATCTTACCACAACGTTCACACGGTGCTCTGATTACACCTTCATTGCTTTTTGTTGTGGGGGTGGGGGTAGGGAGTGGTGCTTCTTCCACTTTTTGAATGGAAACGGGGGATTCGAAATTTTTGATGTGTCCCCCCCTCCTTTTCGTTTGAGAATTTTGAGAAAAATTCTCATTTTCCGTTCCCGTGGAAACTTCTGTCACCCTCATCCATTGGGGGGTTTGATTCCGTTCCGGGGGGAACCACGCCGCTTAAATTCAACGGCTTGCTCCTTTTGCGTGAGCCATTTGTGCATCATTCCCATGATTTCCGTGGGGGGTAGTTGAAATTCTTTGGGGGAAACTTGCAATTTTTGCCCGTTTGACAAATTTCGTCCATTGAGTGAAAGAAGCAAATTTTTCTCCCTTGCCGACCCAACCGTCACCTCAAAATGCGTCCCCAAAAACACCACGGAGACAAAATTTAACGTGGCTCCCTCCAACGCACTCACCAAAATTCCTTGCACTTGGTGGGATCCACCAAGGGCAAATTTCTTACCTCCACCACGTTAAAAAAATCACTTCCCCGTTCTTGTTCCCTGACAATTTTCTCGTTGTAAAATTTGGGAATTTCCCGTCTTAGAACCCGATACGCGTCGGCGTCGGTCACATCTTTTGCAAAATTTCTCAACATGAGAAAATCTGTCTCAAAACGTTTCCAATCCTCCCTGTTAGGTCGTTTTTGTACTTGAGGCGAATTTCTTCAAATTTTTGCCTTGCACAATTTCCTGCCCCACTTAAATTTTCTTTTTCCAACAAATCCCAAGCTTGTTGAAAATTTGTGATCATTCCCGTCCCCCTTAGGAGCCTCAAACGGTCTCCATCGGTTTCATTTATGGAGGAAATCAAAAGTGAAAAGAGGTCTTGGTCGTCGGTTGGACCTCTAGAAAGTCTTTGCACATATTCTTTCCAACGAAAAAAATCAGGCCAATCTTCGGCGTGGCCAGAAAAAATTTTGAGTTTTGCCTCTTTTGCAACCATGGCACTCAAGGGGGATCCAACAAAAATTGGATTTTGGCCTCCAAAATTGGCGCCTCCTCCCCCCCCATCCCCGCCCCCACCCCAATGGGTAAAATTTGCACCGGAGCAACAACGGTCGGACCTTTTTGGGTTGATTCGACGGGAAAGCCCAACACGTTGATGGTGGGGGGGCACATGAAGGGGGTACCTCACTTGTGAAAGGTGCTTGTGCACCGGGGGGACCTACTTGCACGGGACCGTGGGAAACCAAATTCTGAGCGAGGGGGGAGAAACTGATGGGGGTTGGGTCACGGGAACGTGTAGGGTGTGGCTTTGCCAACAGGGGGTAGAGACCACCTTATGGTGCTCCTCCCCTTTGGGCAAGACCGCCACCCCAACACTGTTGCCCGAAAAAGCCGCTCCCCCTACCTCTGGGCCTAGGTTGCCCGAGTAGGGAGCGACGGGGGGATGTTTTGAAAATTTTCGAAAACCAACCCACTCACCTCTCGAGAGGGGATTGAGAGGGTATCGGTCTCCGCCTGCTTGGGTGGTCGAAGTTCCCTCCTACCCAAAAAGCCAAAACCCAACCCATAGCTGGTGCTTGGGGTTGCCGTCGTTGTTGACCTTTCCGATCCTGTTGGGGCCTCCCGCACCGCCACCACAGCGGTGGGGGGAAAAGGGCCCCGGACACCGCGAGAGCGGCGGTGCCGGGTTGGGGGTCTCCCTCCCCATTGGTGGTGTGTTTGGATTTTGCCCCCATGGACCATCCAAATTCATGGCTTGGGAGGGGGGGAGGCTTGTCCACATGGGCCCCCCACTCCAAAACCTTGGGCAAAACCCGTTCATTCACACCCTGATTTTCCAACCGCGCAATTTTTTGCTCAAGTCCAAAAATGTGAGCGGAAACGCCTTTCTGAAAATCTTCAACCCTGGACAAAATGGAACCAAAGGCCTTTTGACTTGCGTTTCCCAAACTCAAAACTTGTCGTTTCACTCCAAAAAGTTCTTGCCGTTTCTCATTTTCATCACGAGAAAATTTTGGTGAATTTGTGCCAAAATCTGATCTTGGTGCTCAAGTGAGCTTTCCAAGTTTTGAATGCGGGGGGCAAAGTCCATTTTCTTTTCTGGTGATTCCACCCGCATTTTTTCGTCAATGTCCACCTCCATTGCGATTTGTCCTAACCACCTCCATTTGTTCTCAAATTTGAAATCCCAGAAATTTGGTCAAAAACTTTTCATAAAGTTTTCTTTCATTCTGACCAACTCCACATGTTGATTTAACATTCCTGAGATGGTTTCTTGCCTTCCCTCAAGAAAATTAAGTCTTTCTTCAATTCTTTGCCAACCGTCCCAAGGATCCATGTCCCCCCCTCCTCCTCCATTGCTCGGGGGGACTTGTGAATTTTCAGCCGGGGGGCTCTCATGCATGGGTGTCCCGCTTTCCAAAAATTGAGAATGATCATCCCCCCGCCCGTTTCTTGGGGGGGAATCGGGGAAAATTCAATCTTTGGGGGACTCCACACCCTCCAACCCACGGGATTGTGGATTTTCCATGAGAGCGGGAAAAGTTTGCCCTTCCAAAACTTGCAATGGGGCAGCCAAAATTTGAACACCGTCAATCATGGGGGGAAATCACCACCACCCCCAAGGATCCTTGGTTGGGATTGCTGAGATTGCTGAAATATGTGTGCGTGCTGACAAATCGTAACCTCCCCTCCACTTTGCATGGCACCACTTGCAAATTTTGTGGTGCTTCCAAAAGTTTTGGCGTTTCCCCTTGAATTGGGGAAATTTTGCAAGAAAAAATCTTCTGGGACTTCAAAATCCATAGGTGGCCCCTGAAAAATTTGTCTTGCTTCTTCTTTTTGCAACTCCCCCTCAAACTTTCAGTAAATCTGGTAAGGCGAGGTAATTCATTTTCCACAGAAAATTCGCCTTGTGTGATTTCTGGGGTTTTTGCACTTTTTCTGGCACACCCGTCCCAAACCATGAGGAAATTCTTTTTTTCCACGTCATTGTGGACGAGGAAGATTCTGATTCTGTTTCAAATTCTCGGGGGGTCTACTTCTTTTCGGGTTCTTTTCGGGTTGGTTTTCTTCGGGGGTGTGCAGACAGGCAGGCATGGGGGGGTTGGTGTGTTGTCGTGTGTGGTGTCCGCTTGGTGAGGTTCGGCCGCTTCGATACCGCGCGCTGGGGGGCCATTGCGGGGCCCCCCTCCACCAGCTGCAGCAGCCAATATGAACAATGTTTGAATCTTCAGATTCTTCTTCTTTTTGATCTTCAAACTTCACCATTGCTTCTCTCCATTTGGGAATGTCAATCGATGGCATGAGGGGGCCAATCGGCACCACCTCGGGGGGCCTGATGGCACCACCCCTTCAATTTCTTGATCTTCTTGTTCTTTGTCTTCTTGCCAGGCCAAGCCTCCCCCAGGCCTTGGCCGGAGGATCCGGGTAGGACCTCCATGAAAACCCTTTCTTTGGTTCTTGTTTCTCGGATCCTTCGGCCTCGGCTGTTTTGAGGGGGCTGGCCGGCCTTTGAATTCAATTTTTCAACTTTTTTTTTTTGGCTTTTGAGCCTTTCGAAATCACCTTGAAATTGATTTTTTTTCAAATTCAGTTTCTTCAAGCACAAACAATTGATTTTTTTTGTAGTGTTCTTCAGTACATTCGGTAGGTAAAGAACCCTGTGTGTGAGATATGGTTTGAAATTGGGGGGTTCGATTTGGGGCTTGCTTAACTAGGAATTTGCTCTGATCCTACCGACCGGAAAAATTCGGCCGACTGGTCCAGGAAATTTCGCCAGTTAAGGCCGGAAAGGCCAAAATAGGGGTTCAGGCTTCAAAGGCCTACCCACAGAACCTTTTCCGAACTTTTAATTCGACTGAAATCCAAAAATGGGAATTTCAGTGATTTTCCAAGCCCCAAGGCCAAGGTCAAATTGTTGGTTAAGGACCCCTTAACACTCCCCCACTTAGAAAATCTCGGGGAGATTTTGAAAAAACGAAAGAAAATGAGGGGTCCGAACGAAAGAAAACAAGTTGGGGGGGCACTTTCACCCGTGTTTGTGTAGCGGATGGTCAGAATGCGTAACATTCAAATAACTTTCGAGTGTCGAAGGAAAGCGAGGGGGGGGGGGCGGCCCGAGGGGCACGCTTACCCCCACGAGGTGTGGCACGGTGCGGCGCACGGTGCAACGGTGCGGCAACGGTCAGCGGTCAGCCGCGTGCGTCCGCCGCATCACCAACGGGGGGAGGGGCTTTAGAGGCCCCGTACCACCCCCACCACCGCGGGTCTCCTCCACGATGCCTCCGCGGTGAAGGTCCGCGTATGTGTAAGTCGTGTGTTGTTGCAATGTGGCTGGGGTCAAAAAGCAAACGGGGGGGGTGTATTGGGATAGGTCGTCTCACAGCCCGTCTTGCCAAGGGTTGCGTTGCAACTCGAAAGTTGCACGGCAAGCCTTAACAAGCTCAAATGCACACACTCCCCTTTCTGATTTTTGGCTTTTTTTTTGTCCTTAAGGAACTTTCCGACTTTTTTGAATGTCTTTTTTTTTGTGACGTCTCTTAGAACCAAACCACCTTTGTGGTTTACCGCTTTTTTTTGTTGTTGCGCAACTTTTTGTGTTTCCACCTCTTTATCCAACCGTTCGAACCATTTATTGATTGCCTTTGTGTGTGTTCGTGTGTCTCTCGATCTGTTACCCGCTGCAGACGAGTAAAAAAATCAAAAGATCGAAAAAGAAAGCGACCCCGCAACCCGCGGGACCGATTCCCCACGAAACTTGGCGCCTTGAAAAAAAAAAACTGAAAAATCTGAGAAATGGAGAAAACCCCTTGACTTCTCAAACGGAACCCTCCCGAATTCTCTTTTTGAAATACGCCATGAGGTCGATTTTCAAATTTGCTTCCTCGGCGTAAACAAAAAATTCTCGGGCGTAACGATGGAAAAAATGCCCGATGGGTTCCCAAGTGTTATCCGACTCATCCAACCCTTCCATTTCACAAGAAATTGCCATTGTCCATTTGGACCTTTTCTATGTGAAATAATTTTTTCCACAACATATTCTCCGGGGGTAGCTTCCACATCCTCGGTTTCGCTTTGGTAAAAATTCAATGGTAGGGGTTCTCCAACGAATTTGTCTTCCACATGCAATTTCAATTGTGTATGTGCACGCTTTGCATTACACCAGGTTTCACCTCAATCTGGTATGAACCTTGACCCAAACGTCGTTTACCTCACAAGGACCCAACCAACGGCTTTTCAAGTTTGCTTGCAAATTGGATGGACGCAAATACCAAACTTTTTGCCCAATGTCCAAAATTGGTTTTTCAGCCCTTTGAGAGTTCAAAGCCTCAAAACGTTGTAAATGAAGGGCGTTCAATTTTTCAGCAATTTTTGAATCCAACTCGGACATTCTTTTAAAAAATCTGAAGCTTCCTCCGCTTCGGGAATGGGAAGAGGAAAACCGGCCAATGGCATGTTTCGTCCAAAAACAATTTCGTAGGGGATAAGCCACTTGGCCCAGGGATGTTATGAAATTTCCTCCTCACCAATGGCAAAATTTCAACCCAATTTGTCCATCTCGTCGCAAACTTTCCAAGCCATGTTTTGAATTCTTTTCCTTGCACTTCCGCCCTACCGTTGGCTTGATGGTGATACGCTTGCGCCTTTGCGCTTCGTATCCCCATGCAACCGCACATCGTGAGCCACCATGCCCCTGAAAATTGGGGCCTTGGTCACTCGTGATGACCGTTGGCAAGCCAAATAAATCCAACCACCGATTAAAACATTTCCTTGGCCACCGCCTTAGCCGTACACCCTTTTCTCTATGGGGTGTTACTATTGTCCAACCGCTTAGGCGATCTACACAAACCGCCATGCAATCAAATTCTTGCCCGTCAAATTTTACACGGGGCATGTTAAAGAGGTCGATCGAAACACTTGACCCCAAAATGGTGGTATGATGGTGGGACGCAAAGGCCCCTTCAAAGAAAACGTGGGGGGCTGTGCGCTTGACAAATTTCGGAATTTTCATTCCGCGCAGAACGCGCGTTCTATAGGAAAAGCCTAATTGGAGGTTCTAAATTAACACAATGGCTTCCGCAGACTTTTGTGGGTTTCTTTGTTCCATACAATTGAGAATTGAACCTCAAGAATTATTTCATTTGAAGAATTGTCATTTTTGAGAATTTCAAGTTCAAAGGTCAGGTCCACCTTTCCTCATTCACGGTGTGTCATTTTGCTTTTGACCCCCATTTCAGTGAAAAAAAACCACCCTTACCCATTCTCAATCTTTTGCATGCGGAAGAAAGGAGGATGAAATGCCTCATGGGGATCAAAGTTTGGAAAACATTTTCAATGAGCGGAATTTGATTTTGTACAAGATTCCACGAAAAAGCCAATCGATCCTACGCACCCCCCTCTGGTCGGGGGATACCAGTGGCGAAACGGGCGTGGCCTGAGCCCTCCACCACCCGGAAAAACACTGGGCCCTGGCCAGGGAACGGCAGCCCCAGGGGTGGGTGACGGGCAGGAGGAGCCAGCCGGCCAGGGGCTGTGGTTTTCGGTCCGACACCCGCAGGGGGCGCCGGGTAAACATGGTACGCAGAGGAGTTTTGCCAACCCTGTTGACAAAAAAATTTTCAGCCCAGAGAATACGGACAATTTTGATGGCACAGCCAGCAGTAATCTTGCTGAAGATTTAAACATGATTACAGTGGTAAATTCTGCTGGTCATCCAACAGAATCTGTGATATTTTGGAAGCTTTGACCCTCAGCTAAACGTTAGCAAAGCAGCTTCACCAACTCTGTTGGTGAAGAATTTTCGAAATCGGCAAACCTGAATTCTTCTGAATCTGTGGAAATCAGCAATTTTCAATCACAGTCTGGTTCTGATACGTGTTCAGAAATTTCGAACGCAGACTTTTCAGTTGGGAACCCAGAAAACGTGTTTGGAGTTAACATGATAACGGCCAGTCCCCAGGAATCACAGGAGGGGATGAAAATCAATGGTACAATGGAACGGGTTCACCCCCCAATATCAAAGCGACAGTGAAATTGACAGTGACAGGGGTTCGGGACTCAGCCAGTTTGAAGAAAACAGAACAACTTTTGGTGGCTGCAGATTGGATACCCCCAGGTTTCAGATTTTCGGTCCAAATCAGTTTCCAAATTTTGGAGCCGAAATACCCCAGATTGAGGGGGTAACTCCAATTTTTTTGTTGGAAGACAGGGGACAGCCAGCCACAGCGAAATAACTGTCGATGGACAGACATTTTTTTTCAGAATTAACCAGAATGTATTCTGAATCAAAATTTTCTAGGGTGCAATCTGCAAATCTGGGCTTGTGCATCATCATCGGGGTGTTTAATGTGGCAACATCAAAACCCAGGTGGATGAGGATGAAGAAATGGAACCCCAGCCACTGATTTAGGAGTTCAGTGGGGGCTGACTTTTCAGAGTGGGACGCATGGGATAATTGGGCCCAGGGGTGGACTGCCAATTAGCTGAGCTGAACCGAAGTGTAACTCACTGGGAAAGTATTATACCCCCCCAGGTTGTTGTGGAAAAACCGGCTGGAAAATTTTGAGCGAGAATTGGGTGCAAAAAATTCTCCGCGCACAGGCCGAAACTTTTACAGTTTATCAGCAAAATGTTGAACGGCGAAATGCTGAAACTTGCAGCCAGTTTGAAGAGCAAAAACAGAAAAGTCTGCAGGCAATTCAGCAGGCAGTCAGCCATTTATTTCACAGTGCCAGCAAGGGGGAATGCTGTGGAAAATATTGCAAAACTGCCACAAGCAACTTTTGTCAATCGAAGTTGAAAAGACAGGTTGAAGGAAAATCCCAGATTTTGAGAAATCTGTGAAGGACTTTTGGATGGGCAGTTGAGCGAAATTTTGAAAAGGGAGAAGGAAATTGAAGTCAGATTTTCAGGACTTTTTTGACCAGTTGGGATTTGTTTCGGGCTGTGGGAGAGAACAAATTGGAGTTGCAAAAAGAAATTTCTGCACTCAGAATGCAAACCGTGAGCTGTGCTCTGGGGTGAATCGACGATTCACTGACATTGCTGCTGGGCTGAAAATTGTTGGGAGGAGTCTAGACAAATTTTGGGACACTAGTAAGTGAAATGCAGCAGCGATTTCAGACAGTGAATCAGGAGAGCAAAGCTCTGGGACAGATTAACTGGATCGAGAAATTTCTGGGCAGCCAGTGCCTTGGACAAAGTTGTTGAAATGATAGGGAAAACAGAAGAAACGATGCAAATTCAGGTTCGGAGGGAAATGGCAGCTCAGGTCAGAAAATGATGGAAATCATGATGACCCAAATGATGAGGAAAAAATGAGCAAGTGCAAAAAAGAAGAACATTTGACAAGCTGCGAAATTACATGGAAATTGTCTGAAACAGCAGTTTTGTTTGATTTTGGGCAAAATTCAAACAGATTTTTCAAAGAAAAAAGCCATGGGAGGTTGTCCTAAATCTGTGCAACAATTTTGAGTCACGGTTGAAGGCCATTGAAGGGAGATGCAACAAGTTTTTGACTGAAACAGTTCAGCCCAAGGCATCTACGGTGACACAGCCAAGCCAGTTTTTAAGCCGAATTCTGGTTTTGTTGAATAAGGGAGTGAAGCCGGTTCAGCCAATTGAAATCTGGGATCTTAATCTGGGATTGGAAGGGGCCAATTTAGGGATGGATCATTAATGGTGGCCAGTGAGTACAATGCCACAGGGGGGCATCTGAACGGTCACCAATGATGACTGTGGGCGTCTGCAGCTACACAACACATTTTGCAAATGTTGTTGTCCCGAAAATTTTCAGGTCATGCAGGTGATTGGCCAAACTTCAAGATAGTGGGGGATTCATCCGAAAATTCAATCAAGTTTCAGAAGCTGATAAATGGGCCTCCTAGAACTCTGTTTGGATGACTTGGGAAAAAACAGCTTAATTTGCATTTGGATGAAATGGGGAGGCACTACTTTCAATGAAGTGTGGGCCAAGTTGGATGCCTAGGCATTCGAGAAATGAAAGAGTTTGGGGCCAGAAAAAACTTTCGGGATCTGCATTATGCCATCAAGGGAGGG